>JANRMJ010000020.1:2292527-2304635 GCA_025584955.1 Alethe diademata
AATGCATCGAAGCCCTTTGGGGTCTGCACTTTTAATTTGGTTTAAAGCCAAGTTTCCAGCTGATGCTGCCTCATTTCCATCCTGGACCCATCCTGCTCAAAGGCATCGCCCCCAAGAGTAAAACCCAGTCACTGCTGCTGGGATTTCCCTGCTAATCCAGTTTTTCCTTAAGTGAAACCTCCCTAGGGAGCATTTGGTATTCCACAGGCTGTAATTACTCCTCCAGGGTCGATGGAAGTGACCTTTGTTTGTGTTTTTATCCCGAGATGGCGAACTGAATATTGCAATATAAAATCCTAACGGAGCGCGATACGAGGCGCTTTTATTCTCGTGGCTGTGATTAAATCAATAATGCATCTGCCCCCTCTAACCTCTTCGGGTTAAAAACAATCAGCGTTTTGTTTCAGGATAATTTTATATTAAAATGTGCTTAAAGACACGGTGAAGCTCCCAGATCACCTGGAGGAGCTCGGGTTCCACTCCTGCCGATCCCCCCGGGTTTATTTGTGTGTAAACCTGGTGGAGAAGAGGCCTGTGGATTTTTGGGTTTGCTTTTCTGGCTCCATTTCACCTGGGATGGGGGGATGTTCAGGTGGCTGATTGAGTGAGAATCTTTTGGGGATGGAAGGTGCTTTACAGCCAGAACCATGAGAATTTACATTATAACAGAGTTAGACGCTGGGGAAAGGGGTTGGACACCTGGGTTTGAGTGAGTTCTGTAGAACAGTCCGATATTTTGATAATTGAGGGGTTTAATTTCGAAAGGTGAGACTAGATAGCACCATGTACCTTTTTATCTTTATTTTTTTTAAGTTGCTCTCGGTGTGTTTTGATTACTGAAGTTTTGTGACATTGGCCATGACCGCATTGTGCACAGAGCTTGTTGCCAGAGGGATGCTCTAAAGGGTTTTAATTGATGAAAATCATCCTTGTTGTCCCCAAAAGCACTCATGGAGAGGGGCTGAATCAGGGACAAGTCTGACCTGATGTCCTATGTCATCCTTTCCCCCCCAAATTCCCTCCTGTCTCCAGCACATGCCAGGTACAGGTGAGGCAGCAAAGTCCTGCTAAATTCAGCCCCTAGTTCTAAACTCAGACTTCAGTTCCCATCAGTTTGCAGGGTGAATGGCTCTGAAAGGTTCACCTGCAATAGGTTCCTTGTTTTTTCTGCCCTGGAGGGAGCAGGACAGACCTTCCCTGGCCTCTTTGACATCCCAAATTCTGCCCCACACCTCCTGGGATGGCTCATGGCCCCAGACTTGACCGTGCAAAAATACAAAACCCCCTCGGCTGCTCTCTCCCGGTATTTTTAGCTGTGTGTTGAAGTGCTGGCTGCATAAATCCCGCTTTAAAATATTTTAGCAAATTAAAACGTCATCTCTGTGTAAGCCTGTTAGGCTGGGCTGTCACTTGTGAGATTAATTATTGCATAAACAGGGGCTGGGCTGGGTTCACCTCGGGCGAGTCAAACCTGAATCGTTAAGAAGGACAATGAGTCACAGCATTAATCTAAAGTAAATAACCCTGGTTTTAATCTCAGTGAAAGGGAATCTGCACCTTCTCCCCAGCTCTGATGTCACTGCTGGGATCCTAAAGCAAAGGTGCTTTTGCCAAAACCTCATAGAAGTTGAGAGGTTTGGGGACAATTCATCACACTTGTTTTTAACTCGAAATTTTTAAGTGTCTTGATTGGAATTCATTGAGATGGAACAAGTTTTACTACAGACAGCTGTGTGATTCTTTTGTAACGTGAGGTATTACAATAGATCTTACAATAGAGAGAATTTTGGAGTATTTTTATCAAAATTTCTTTCCTTCATTTGGAAAAGTATCCAAGGAAAGAACTAATTCCAGCAGCCCAAAACATTGTGCAGGTGGAGATGGCAAAGAGGCTGAACCCCGGGGATGTTCCTGTTCTGTTGATTTAAAAGAATATATATACATATATATATATAGACACATATTTTTTGCACCAAGGACACAGAAAAATCACGACTTTGATCACTCCAAATTAAAAACAAACAAACAAAACCTTAGACAATACATTATTTTAAGAGTTTCTCCTCTGAAGCACAGATCCTATAGCAATAGAAAGGGACCAGAAGGACAATCTTTGTCTGCAAAGGCATTAAATAAAAGATGTTGAATAGCTTCGTTTGTGCTTTCTCCCCATAATTACAGGAAATAATTAAAGTTATATCACACTTGCATATTCTTCTACTCAGCTGCTCTGAAATACATTTGCAAATATGGGAAGGGGAGCACAGTTTGCCCTTTTAATCTCAAGCCCAGCTCTCTGTGGCCTCAGTTTACAAAAGGCACCCCCACAAAATGGGATCAGGGGATCCCACAGGGCACTTTGATTTATATGTATTTATAAATATATTTGTATTTATTTATATATATTTATATACACTCCCCAGCCTGGCTGGAGTCCAGGATTGATTCCTTGTGCCTCATCCTTGGGGAAGAGGGAGGGAGGCTCCATCCATCACCAGCAGCACCAAGAGCCACCCCCAGGTTGGGAATTCTGTGCCTGCAGAAAAGCAACTTGCATGGAGGAACTCGGGTGGGAACTGCATTAATTCATAATTAGGCTCTCCAGGGCCTTGTTTCTCAGGATGTGTTTGATATTGGAATAACTCAGGGAGGCTGTAGCTGATCACATCATATTAAAACATTATTCCCCTCTAATAAAATCACTGAGGTCAGCTCCCTGCTTCAGGCTCAGCTGATAGAATCGGCTGCTGGCTTTTAGCTCAAACTCCTCTTCTTTTGATATTTCTTGTGGAAAACAGTTAATTCATTAAAGGAGGGGAAAACCCTCCTGGTGCAATAGTCAGGGCTTTTCTGGAACAACATTTTGTGGATCCTGAAAAGCTGTTCAGAAATAGATATTTTTGGAGCTAAGTGAATAATCTAATGATTACAAAATCCAGTTTAGCTCTTGGCAGCTGTGCTCTGTTGTTATCCTGCCTTCCTTTGTCACACACCCTGAGATCCTGGGAAAGCTCTGATGGGCTGCTTTATTTATTAAGCATTTTATTAAAATGAAGCAGCTTGAAATTTCTGAAGTTCTGTCTAAAAAGAAGATGAGCAGCCTGTGTTTGCAGGAAGGGATGGGATAAAACTGAGCAACAAAGAGGGAATCATGTAATGGAAAGATTTTGGACAGAATTGCTTCTCTAATTACTGCATTGAGTGTTTACTGCTTCTTTTTTTTCAAATTATTGTGCCCAGCTCTTTCATTGCAATACAGTTGAGAAGTGCAGACTTGGAAAGAAAAATATTTTCAGGAAGTAAGAGCTGCCCCTTATTGACTTTTATAGTTAAATAAAAGTACTCCCACTAATCTGTGACAAAAAAACAAGCAAACAAATAAACACAAAACCAAGCAAAAAATCCGAACGTGTTTTCAAACAATGTTTCTGTCAAGTAAGAAAATATGATTGTGTCTAGCTCAAGTGAGCTCTTCCTGCTGCTGCTTTGATGGCTCAGGCAAAATCTGCTTTACAAATAATGCATTTCCCACAAAAAGTTTACATTTTTGTAATAATGCCATTATTTTTATGCTGGAGAAAACCCCCATTAAGAGAGAAGCAACACAACCCAGCAGGAGGTACAGGCAGGGAGGAGGTAATGGATTCTTTAACTGAAAGAAAACTTCCAGCCTGTGATTCAAGGAATAAAAATAAATAGGAGGCTTTATTTTATCTCACACAGTTGTGGAGAATTGAGCGTTTTGACAGGTTTAAAGCAATGTCTGTCCTTATGCTAATAGAGAATAATTCCTTTCCTGTACCGTGGCCCGGTGGAATTGTTCTTCAGGGAAGTAAGAGAAGATTTTAACCAGGGAAAAAAAATCTTTCTGTGCAGTCCTAGCAATGAATAAAGGAGTTTTTACAATGATATTTGCTTTTATTTCTCAGGACAGAGTAGTGGAAGCACTGACAGACCTGAATCCTGGCAAAATGTTGGGAGAACAGTGCTGGGACACCTTGGGCTGGTGCTGGTGGGAGCCCCTGGCTCAGGGCTTTGCTGTTGGCTCTTGGCAACTTTTCCAGAATCAGCAATTCTGGATAATATGTGGCATGAATAATGTGATAATAGTTACACAGAACTTCTAATTCCTAAAACTTCCAAAGCTCGGGGTGAGGAGAAGGAATGAAAATAAACAAGAAAGCTCGTATTTTATTAAAAAAAAAAAAAAGAAAGAAATTCAACCCTCAGGAATGCCTTTGGTGACTGTGGCTGAGCTTATGAGGAGCCAACATCCAACATATCCTAAAGGAACGACATCAGCAAGGATTGCAGGGCAGGAATTCCACAGGTTCTTTGCTTTTTTGGACTTGTAGTGATGCCTGGAACAGAGGGAAGGGGCCACTTCTCCTACCTGAACAAGATCTTTTGTTGCAGTAGTGAAATTTCCAGGGAAAGGGATTCCATATTTCGAGACTTCCTTAACCTTCTTTGTAATATTCTTCGCCCTTATTTGTGATAATTCCAAAAGCTGCTGAAGATTCAATGTGGAATCTCTCAAATCTATTTACCCTCAGACATGTTTTTTGTAACATGTCAATATTCCCTCCTCTAATTTAAAGACCCACTGGAGAATGCTGGTGAGCCTTTTAGTCTACAAGGAACAGCCCTGTTATCAAGTGTTATCTGAAGGTCTGGAAACTCACCATGATAAAAGTGTTCCTGTCTGACTGAAACCTGAATCCATAATTCGGTTTAAAAGATGCTGGGTTGATTATTTCAGTAAATGAAAAATAATAGAATACACTAATTAACAATTCCTCGTGGCCCTTCACTGTAAGAAACGACATTGACTCTGAAAGCTTCCCCATATTTGAATTTTTTTCCTGACAGAACACTGGCAGCATTTAAAAGGTCTGGGGTGCTTTGAATTCCTGATTGGTTTGACAGCTTGACAGGGATCTGTAAACTGAAGGTGTTGGCACAGCTTGTGCTGCTGGCAGGGCAGGGACAAAGTTCGGGCTCCAGACCAGTCCCTGCTGGAGCACAGAGATGAAAAATTGCTCTGATAAACGTTTGCATTGCAGGAGGATAAAAGGTTCTGCTTCCAAAAATAAGAAGATCTGGCCCAAAAAGGATTCAAACCAATGGAAAGGTTTCTGTTAATTCTGGTGGCCGTTGAATCAATCACTCTTTTGACATATATCCCATTTTATGGCATATTGGGTTTGTGTTTGAGGTTTATCCAGAGCTAAAACCCCACGATCTACATCAAAAGGAGAGATTTCACCAACATTAGAGTGGCAGTAATGCTTAACAAGATGAGGCAGATAGACAGAGTGATTTATACTCTGTAATCATATAAAACAGGCTGAACATCAAACCTGAGTGTCCTTTTCCCCTCTTTCTCAAGCTCATGAATTCGTATATTCTCTTCACGCCAAAATCTCAAAGCAAAATGTTTTAATTTTAGTGGGATTCCTCTTTCACACACCTGAAACACAACTCTACCTGCACCAGGGCCCCTTCAGCTGGCCATATATGCAATTTCAAAGCAAAGAATCTCATTTTCAAAGATGGTTGGTTTCACAATCTTCTGCTGGGATCTCCACGAACCTAGAAATAATTAAATGGGGCAGCTGAGCATGAAACACCACACCTGCAAAGTTTGTTAGCCATGAAAATTTACAGTTGTTTCCCTTGCAGTGCTGTATTTTACCCATTAAACCAAGCCCACATTCCATTATGAAACCATAAATTTCCATGGCTTGCAAACCTGGCAGGTGTGGTGTTCACTGCTCAATTGCGCCGCTTAATTATTCCTGGGATTTCCCCCCCCAGCCTTGCAGGACACTTGGAGGCTGCACATGTGGGCAGTAAAAGCCCTTTTGCAGGAAAAAAAAAAGGGGAAATAATCGGGTTAAAATCACATTTATTTTTTTTTCACAGTGGTTTAATTTTAGCTAAACTCTGGGAATGTTGGCACCGATGCTCTGCTGGGTGTCGAGGAATCCTCTCCGAGGGAATGAAGAGGTGTCAAGAGCCACTCCAGGATCTGAGCTGCCTGCTTGGCTCCTGACTCCTGAGAGGTGCCACAGCCATTCTCAGCAGCTTGGGGCACCTCTTGCTCTCCGTGTTCTCCTCCTGAAGTGTTTTCTCAGCTTCTCCCTCTCCTGGGCTGTCCCTGAGAGCTCTCCAGCACGGAAAGCTGAGCTGGGATTGCTCCTGGAAGCTGCTGCCCAGCCCAAGCACTTCTCAAGAGCACAATCTCAAGATTTTGGCTCGTGATCAACTGAATAGCCACGGGAAAACATAGCCCAAAATCACCTGTGAGGTCCCTCCCAGCCTCATTAATTTTTGACACTGTGTCAGAGAGACAGAGAATAAATATTTTTAGTGTGTGACCCATCTGACACAGTCAAATGCTGACTCCTGATTTTGCTGTGATTGCCAAAGTCTCAGTTACTTCATATAGAGCTTCATCATTTTTTCCTGTATTTTTTTTTAAGCTAATAAAGTTTAATTTGCTCTATTTTAGCAGCCTGGGAAGCAGATGCAAACAGAGATCCATACCTGTTCTCTCAGCATTAGCTGTGACTCCTCAATTTGTGTCAGTCATGTCCCATTTGATGTGATTTACCCACAAAAAAAAGCCACAGGTGCAACCAAAAATAGAATCAGTGTCCTAAATCCCAGCCCTGTCCCTTATCCCAAAAGATTCAGACTTGGGGACAGGGATGCTCAGCATTTAAGGACATGGCAAAATCTCAACTGCAGACCTGAAAAGCAGGGATTTTATGGTGAGGAAAATGGAGAAGGTCACTGGAAATGTGCCATATGGAAAATGCTGTTTGTGTGCCGGGTTCTGCTGCCTCACACATCCCTCAGCTTTCCATTAGGCTAATGCAGAACAATATTAATGAGGGAATCAAGGTGTAATGTTCTTGCAAGGATGCTGACAGGAGGGAGCCCGAGTTTTAAGCAGGGATTGCTTGCTTTAGCATTATCTCCATTGCTGTTAAACATGCTCTACATTTTCTGGGCAAATATCATTTGGAATTAATTGAATGGAAAAGAGGATGTGCAGAAAATGCATCTTCAGAGCTGTTGAAGGATGACTTTCTAATCAAACTGAGTGATTGTAAACATAAATTAGTTCTTGTTCTTCCTGCTGACTTGGAAAGGGAGAAATGTGAAGGCTTTGAGGTTAAAATCTTTTTCTCCTGAGCTTGCAGTTTCAAACCTTGTAGATGTTTTGCTGGTCTGGTTGAACCATTATGCAATGATTATTACTGGAATGTTACTTGAGGCACAGACTCTCTGTATATAAATTGATTATTTTTTTTAAGCTTTTGCTGTATTCCATCATTCTACATGTTCCCAAAATGTCATCTTGTGGCAAAATTCTTCGTGTCCTTCTATCTCCTTCCTCTGGGAGGACATTTCAGGGTGTCTTTAACAACAATTTCTGATATATTTCCTTCATAAGGAGTGACCTTATTCTTTAGGACAACAGTGAGCAAAACCACCAAGTGTACAGTTTCTCCATGCAATTTTTAGAGGAAGTGAATAAAGCTTTGGAGTCTTGCAGGTCTTCAGCCTCTGTGGAGTTCTGAGAGAGGAAAAGAACATGATGTGGATGTTCTGAGGATCCAATAGTCTAATTAGGTCTAAGCTGTAAAGCTGAATGATCTCATTTAATATCTACTGGATGGTCTGATTAGAGTTTGGGCTGGAGCTTGATGGGAGCAGAGGGAAATCTGAGCATCAATGCCTGGAAGGAAGGAAGGAACTGCATCTCAGACATATTCAGGGATTTTATACTGAAGTGCAATTCCCTACATTTGCACAGTCCCAGTTACAGAAAGAGGAATTAAAAGAGCTTAAATAGGTAACTGCTGCAATCACAGAACACCACAAAACCCTCTGCAAGGTGTTTAAACCCCTCAGCCTGCAACACACAGGAGCAATGTGCGAAATGTTAGGGAATAAAAATAATGGGAAAATCAGACACCACCTCTGGGCAGTTTGAAACGTTTCCCCTGATGTGCCCAGAGTGCCTCTGCATGTGGTGAGCACACAGAAATGGCAGTTCAAAGGGACCAACAGCACAATTTGGTTTAATAGAAAATACTTTCACTGGAGGTTCAGAAGACAGCTCACTCTGAATTTTGATGATGATGTCTGCCTGAAGTTTAAGGGCTTCCTTAAATGTGTGGTTTAGCAATAATTGTTATTCCCAACACAAAAAGACTGTAAAAACATGCTTGAACAAAAGAGAATGACTTTAAAGAGCTGAAAGGGCAGTTTTCCATTTTGTTATTTAAAAGGGAAAAAACAGATCCTCTTTCCCCCCTTCCTAATGCACGAGTCAAACGAGAATGAGGTGGGCAGCAGCTGCAGTCCACAGAATTCTCTGTTCACTGCTGAAAAACAAATTAATGCTCTGCTGTCCTGTGCTTGTTGTTTCTGTTTCTGGGCTTGGAGAGATCTGGGGACCATATTTTCATTCCATGTCTGTAAGGTGTCTCTCAGGATTCATTAGCAGCCTCCAGATGTGCTTCACTTTGTTGCAGCTTTTTATTCAGAGTCTTAAATGATGTGGTCTTCTTTTTGTTCTGTTTTTAAAGCCAATTTTAGAATCAGGTCTTTTTAGGGACTTTAAGAGGGTTCTGAAAGTTCTTCTGACTCATTATTTTATTGCATAGCGGCTCCTAGAGATATAAAAAATAAAAAAGGCTCAGGCTGTGGCAAGGGTTCATGTCAAAAACTGCCCAACAAATCCCAGTAGGAGAAAGCAGGATAAAGTCTTTCACCATCCCTTAGGAATTTAGCAAGGACTGGTGTGACTATAGCAGTACATAATGTCCTGGCTTTAATCATTCTCTCCAGGGCCTTACCTCTGCCCAGACAGCATCTCTGGGATGCTCTAGGCCATCCTTCTGTTTAAAATGGTAGAAAATTCTGTCAGAAAAAACTGATTTTCTTCTGGTTTCAGCAATGTACTTAAAATGTGGATTTCTGGTAATTTGTGTTTTTTTTAAATCATTAAAATCTGTTTGTGCTTCAGCTTAGTTTTCTTTCTCCTGTTTTAGGAAGATCTTTGTCCCCAAACCCTGTTGAAGCAAGCAGAGCATGACCTGATTATCCAGTAGCTGTGCCATTAAATGACAAGGGTGGCACTGCAGCACTGAGCTTTAGTTATTTATTTTCATTATCTTAACATCAGGGTGACCAGGGCACGATGTGTTCATTGCCTTTCTGACACTGGCTCAGAACTTGTGTCATTGCTGGGCCTGGCAACTCTGGGATAACAGCAGGACTTGAGGATCTTGGGGGGCCTTTCCAACCTCAGGGATCCCTTGATTCTGTAATTGTCAAGTTGCACCAAGAATTAGAAATCTTGAAATAACAGAACTGTCTGAGAGGAAAATCTGCTGCTGTCCCTTTCCTTTCAGTCTCCCACCATGGTGATTCTCCCTTTCCAAATAATTTTCTCACCAGCTGGCAAATCCCAAAGATCAGCCCCAGGCCCTTCTGTCCCTCAGACCCAGCTCAGGTCACCTTTTGAGAGCCTGGGTGGTGTTTGAAACATAAATTGGCCTCTCTTTATCTCAGTGTCTTTATTCTCATGCAACAACAAGGATATCACTCCCATCTTTGGGACAACCATCAAGTGGAGGCATTGTCTCTATCTCCTTGTCAGGCAGAGTGAAACAAAACAGCAGAATTTGCTGTTTACTAACAAGTCAAAACTCCTTATTCTGTCTACAACAAAATCAATGTCATCTCTTGGGCCCCATTCCTGATAAGAGAATGCAAATGGGACAGGAACTCAAGCCCTGCTTTCCACAGACATCTTTGATGGATGCAGTTCAGAAACTTTTCAGCTAAAGTTGCTTTGCCCTTTTTAAAGGATGAGTTGTCGTTTGCCTGTTTTAGGACAGTCAATATTGTGGGTCCTCAACAATTTACCCTCAATTCTCCTCCTCCCACCTTCCCTCAATACCTGCAGATGTTGAGATATGGCAAATGACAAAGGAAAAAAGCTTTATTTTCTCCAAAAAAAACACCTCTGTCTCTGCTAATGAATGTGTTTAAATGCCTGCGTAAATGCTGTTGTTTGACCCTCCAGCAGAGGAACTAAAATCCCATTAACTCTAACAAGGGCTGCAAGGCTAAAGGGCCCATCTAAAGTGAAAGAGATATTGTTAATTCCTTTTCTCCCCTAATTTTAATGGACACGAACAGAAAAGGAAATGCAGCAGAGCTGGAAACTCGGAGAGGGTCTGTCCACAAGAGAAATTGGTGTTAGAGGGTGAAAGGAGAGAGCTGAGGGTGTGGAGAAACCGAGGGGAGAGGGACAGCACAGCTCCCACAGGGGTGAGACATCTCTTAAAAATACCAAAGAATTTGGGTATTTTGTGGGTGAGAGCAGTACAAGAACATCCTTAAAAATTTGAGAGGATGCACCATTCTCCTGCATTAAAGTGAGCAGGAAGTGGAGTAATTTGGGAGTAAGAGAAGCAAAACAGATTCAGAGAGACTGAGCCAGCTTTAGTTTGAGAACATGGAGACAAACTAAAGAAAATTCAACCAATCCACCCCACTCATTCCTGCTTTCATTATTCCAAATAAATAATTCAGATTGTTTCAAATTCAGGTCATGAGTTTACTTTCAACAATCCCCAGCTTTGCTTTTGGTAGGGGAGATCATAAATTATCCCCTGGACTGTTAATGTCACACAGAACTAATCAGACATAGAAGCATGTATGATATATTAAAGTTCCCCTGTACTGAAATAATGTTAATTATGAGGATTTCATTCATTATTAGCATGGCAATACGTAGTTCTACTGTATAACTGAAATTAATGGACTGTAAATTTTGACAGGTTGCTAACATCATCTTTAGTGGTTCTTAATTAGTCACGTGTTTTTTGTTTTTTGGCTGCTGTGTTTGTGTTACAGACTCTTTATTGCCATAAATCAGAGCTAGAAGGTCGAAGTCAAAGATTTAAGGACAGAATTAATTCTTTTCTGGAGATCATCTTTCAAAAGCAAGAATTTCTCTTACTTCCACAGGGACTGAAGCTAATAAAAGTAACAACAAATATATTACAATTTTTTTTTAAAAAGAACAATAATGTGATTATTGGTATTGAATGAAAAAATAGTATTTGGAAACTTAAAAAAAAAAAAAAAGTTCTTTTCAATTCCATGAGTGACTGCTTCAAAGGAAAACTGGAAAATATGAGGAATATGGAAAACTTATTTGTAAACAGCTATAGTACAAAGCAAAATAAACCCATCTGATTTAATTCCTGTTTGAAACACACTCTGATCTTCCATTTCTACAGCCAATAATGAGAAAATAATTACAAATTCTATACATTATTAGTTCGCTAAGGCATGTGGTACTTTCAAACCCTGATGGTTATGGTTACAACTGGAGTTGCTGAATTCTCTGGGACTTGGCTTTGGTAAGGAACTCCTAATCCTGGAAGAACAAACAACTTTCTCTGCTGTGCTGGTTTTCCAGGGGTATTTTCATTTCTTGGAGAAAAAAAAAAAAATTAAAAAACGAAAAACAGCCAACTTAGAAAAAAACAAGTCTGCTCTACTTGGGAGCTGAAAACTCTTTTTTGCTGGAGCCTTTGGTCACGGAGGACACCTGTGCCTGTAGATTGCTTTGGGGTGGTGAGGGATGAAAATTCCTTCTGTCAAATGCCCCCCCGTGTAATTATAGAAAGAAATCCATCAGGGGAGAAATGCATCAAAAACTTTTTGTGCAAAAGAATTGAGAGTGACAGATGGTCTGAGCTGGGAACATATGGATTTTGTCAGACAACAGGGGAAAAAAATCCATAAGATCATGTTGTAGGAAAGTAGGTGTAACCCCTGTGTGTGTCACCTCAGAGGGAAAGGAGGCAGCAGAGTGTTTCAAAACTTAGCATTTCTTCTTTGACAATGATTTAAAGAAAAGTGGAGGAGAAAATACTTGGTCCTCCAGCTTTGTAACTTCCCCAGTGTTGCTGTATAAAGGGTTATGGAGGTGAGAGATCACAGCAACGAGGCACTCCCTTGCTTGGTGCAAGAATGAGCAAGAAAGAGCAGTTTATTGAAGGA
>JANRMJ010000020.1:2337050-2381612 GCA_025584955.1 Alethe diademata
TTTTTTTACCCCGCAGAGAACAAAACTCTCTGCAGAACAGTTGGTATTTTCTGGCTTTCAGCACTGTATGGTAATGTAAATGTCAGGACAGCATAAGGTAATAATTATGAAATCATATTTTGCTGCTTTAAGGAACTAAAAGGTTTCTAAAAAGTAAATAAAACTTGTCTTTTCCACTGCAAGCTCTCTCAGCCAGTGACTCTATTTTCGTGTGTTTGTGGACATTATTTAGTGCTGTCTGAATGCAAATGGTATTTATTGGAGTAATAAAAGCTGTTTCCTACTTATCCTCTCATAAAGGCTTAGAGTGTTCATTACCTACAGCATTCCAGCTTCCCAGCAGGACAAAAGAAGCAGATTTGGATGCAATGTCTGTCTCATAAAATCATCATAGAATCACAGAGTGGTTTGGGCTGGAGGAGCCTTAAATCCCATCCCATTCCACCCCTTCCATGGGCAGGAACACCTTCCACTATCCCAGGCTGCTCCAAGCCCTGTCCAACCTTTCCTGGGCCTCACCACCCTCACAGAGAAGGATTTCTTCTTCATATCTATCTGCCTAATACCTCAGCATTAAATATATATATATTAAATAGCTCAATATGCCCGATCAGTTAACTCACTCTTCTGAGCCAGGTAGTTCAGTTCTCCTCTGTCTTGCAGTGGATTGAATGTCATTTACAGCATTTTCACCTTTTATTAAAGGCCAGCAACTGTACTTTACAGCTTAATATCTCCCCTGAAAAAAAAAAAAAAAAAAAAAGAAGACAAAAATGGTTAATCTCTTCCAATACTGTTTGTTTGTCATATTAGATTAGACCAAGAAACACAGGTAGAAAGGTTAGGTGGAATGTAAGAGGTAAGAAATCAGATAAGTCTGGTCTTTAAATCCTATTTCTTGTATTTTATATGCTGGGGACATTGTCCACCATTGTCATTACCATACAAATGAGAAATCAGAGCCATCCCTGCAGAGTTACATGGGGTCTATGTTGGTGCAGAAACTGCTGTTACCATTCACCAACATTTTTGTGATCACAGGCAGGTGAAAGGATCTCTCCTTACATTTCTGCTCCTCATTTTTCCTCTTGATCATCCAAAAAATATTTTACTCCATGCCATCCATCTCCTCTGCATGTAGCACATCATTAGGATGCAGGGGAGGTCGGGAGCACATTCCCACAAATTACAGGAAGGCACTGAGCACGAATCCTCAGTGCCCAAGTGCCTTCCCAGCAGCTCCAGAGCCAGCCTGAGCTGGGTCAGGTTCTTGTTCTGGAGGGCTGGGGAGGAAGGGATGGGCTGTCAAAAAAACCTTGATGTGTTCCTAGCCAGAAATTTCACACTTGGAAAAACAGAGTGAGGAGTTTGCTGGGAATGTCCTGACCTTGGGCTGGGATAAAGAGGGGTCAGGGAGGAGTGAGCTGAGGGTAAAACCCTTGGGTTCTGTAGGGATGCCTTTTGGGGCTACCTAAAAACAGGGGGCAGACAGAATTAAGGGAATAAAAAGCTGTTATAGTTATTGAAGGACCTTCAGGTACATTTAGGGCAGACAAAGCCCCCAGGGACTACACCCAAAATGGACCCCAGATTTTCACACTTTTATAAGTTTGGTTCAGCTCCATATTGGAGGTTAATTTCCCAATTACAGCTCCAGGTAATGAAGTCATTTACCCCAAATTTTCCCCCCCAATCACTTTTGTTCCCATCTCTGGGGGCCTGAGGCAGTGAGGTGTCCTTGATTCCCAGCCTGGAGAGGAATTGTTGTGTCTGCCCAAAATGGGAGAGCAGCAGCCAGCACTGAATATGGAGTTTGGAGTTACACACTAAAGAGCTGCAGGATTACAAACACATGAAAATATAAAAGTTTAAACCCTAAGGCATCAGTAGAGCCTTGAGGAGATGAGCAAAGCAATGCCACAGAGGTGTCTCACCAGCATTAAACACCTTCTCTCCAGCTCAGCAAGCTGTGGTACCATTCAGGGCAGGCTGTTTAATGGTAAATGTTTTTCCCTGCCAGCCTCTCAAATATTTACACACTTTGAAGTGCATTTGAGTCATTCTCTTGTCAGTGCCATGGAGCTGTGACCTGATGCACTCCCATGCAGGGCTGTCTCTGGGGAGCCTGATGAATCCCAGCACTCCTTCAGCTGCTCTGCAGGCTCCAGCCTCTGAAAATTCCCAGCTTCTCTTCCCCCTGGGACTGTAAAGCTCTTTGCTTCCTCTTTATGTGAAGCCATGCAGGGGTTTGGGGGTTAAAGCTGGCACTCAGAGTTAAATTAATGGGGTAGACACCCATGTCCTGCCTTTCCCAACATGTGGAGCATCAGTGCCAGTGACACTTTCTCTGTCACCCTTCACTAATGGTGTTTGGATTTTTCAGTGTCTGCATCTCTAGAACACATTTAACTGCCTAGCCATGGGCTCTTTGTACCACTGGTGGGAAAAAAAGGTCACAAGTGTGTGATCACTGACAGAAGGCTGGAGTGAGGGGCAGTCAGTGACAGGACAGGACAAAACTCAGTCAAGTTGTGCCAAGGGAGGTTCAGATTGATACTAGGAATGAAATTCTTCATGGAAAGTGTTGTCAAGCTCTGGAACAGGCTGCCCAGGGAAGTGGTGGAGTCCCCACCCCTGGAAATGTTCAAACAATTTTCAATTATGCCACTTGAGGACAAGGTTTAGCGGTGAACATCCTGGTGGTGCTGGGCTGCCAGTTGGACTCTATAATCTTCGAGGTCTTTTCCAGCCTTGATGATTTTTGGTTGTCCTGTTTCACCTTTTCCCCCCTCGTGCCATCTGGGTCAGGGATGGGCAGCAGGGGGTTGTGGCTGCCCCTTGGAGCTGTGCCTTGCAGCAGAGCAGTCATTGATCACTGCTGATCATTAAAAATACCATAAAGCTCTTCACAAGCAATGGCTCATCCAAATTCGGAGCCGGGGATATCCTGATTATCTCCCAAGCATGGAAATAAATTCCCTCAGCTGTTTGAAGAGACAAAGTGTTCACATGTTTCATACCCAGAGGGAGTTTCTGGCACTTGGCATTTGGATTCAAGGCTGGAGATGAACCTGTGCAAATGCTCTGGGCAGTGAAATCTGCTTTGCTCTTCTGTGAACACTTTCAAGCTGCAACATAAGTGGAGGAGCCATTAATCTGTAGTTTGAACCCCCTCAAAACACAAAAAAGCCCCACTTTAAAATGCAAACCAGACTGAATTCAAAGGCATAAACAATATCTTTACTTATTGATGTGAAAATAGCAGCAAGAAGATTTCGGCCAAGGTATTTCTCCATGCAGAGTCAAAGGTTTTTGAAACAATGAGGAGGGGAGAGTTTGTGTGAATGGGGAGGGGGTGGCCTCTAAAACACTTCTAGAACCTGCAAAGAGTAAATCAGAATTAATGACTCTGTTTGTTGATGGGGAGTTGCATCTTTTTATGCCTGTAAATAAGAACAGATGTGTTGTTGCTTGGAATGGTTTTGATGAGGGATTTCCCAAACATAATCTATGTTTGTGGGTATGTTGGTATTGAGAAAACAGTATTTTCTGTCAAATCAAGAATTGTCAAATCTGCATGCTGCCTTGCTCATCACTAAAATGGAAGATGCAGATTTCATGTGCATTTTAAAAGAAAACTAAATTACTAATAAAATACATTAGTCACTGTGGAAAAAAAAAAAAGCAGAAAAGCAGAGTAGGTCAGAGTAACACTTAATTGCTCTTATTCATTAAAAAGATGTTTAGTCAATGGAAATGTTTGATTGAACTATCTCCTTATCTTCCAGAGCTACTATTCTTCCTTTATGGTTTCATTCATCAGGGCTCTGTTCTGACAAATAACTGTTTTCTGTAGAGAAATACCCAAAACTCAGCCTTGCTCACTGAAAACTTTAAAATTGTGGCCAAATTCTCAGTCAGCATAAAGCATGAGCTGCTGTATGCCTGATTTTCCTGACTTCACCTCTGAAGTCACATTTGGACTTTTGGGATTTGTGGAATCTTTTGAGAATAGCTGCTAGGTAATTAGATATTAATATATTGAGTATTAGTGAGATTAGTAATAGTGGATATGAATAAAAAATACCTCCAGACTTCATTTTTCATGCTGAAAGCTTGGCCTGGAAAAGGCAAATTTTAAGACAGAAGTGGGAACTGCAGGATGCTGTTCCCCTGTTCCTGAGCCCATCCCAATGCTCTCTGCAGCTCATGTATCCCACTTCTCCTTCCCTTGCTCCTTACAGGTTCTTGCAATGTTCTTCCCACGAAGGTTTGGGCTGAATTTCAGAGCTGCAGGCTGCAGTGAGCTCTCCCTGTGTGGATCAGCATGCAGGTCACATCAGCCTTTCCACATGGAGGTGCAGGGAAGGCAGCCCTTAATGAGAATTGTCAAAGTGAGAAAAGAGAACCTTGTTGTGAGCAAATTCCAGGGCGAGCTGATTAGGAAGGGCTCTGCTGCCTCAGATGTTCCTGCAGGCTGGGAAGTGCTGAATACGAGCTTGAAAACTCAGATTATTGGTTCACAGGCAGCCTTTCTTACTGGGGATAAACAGGACAAACTGTGGGTTTGGGTTGTTCCACCACCCCAAGCTGGGTGTTTGGAAGATGTGGATTTGGGGATGTGGTTTAATGGACTCGATGATCTTCAAGGTCTTTTCCACCCTGAATGGTTCTGTGGTTCCATGAGCGTGTCCAGGCTGGGAACTGGCACATCCTGGAGGGGATGCTGAGGGGTTTTCACCTGGACTGATCCCTCCTTGAGACCATTTCCATCCCCACTGCTCCTGGGAAGGCCCCTGAGCCTGAGAGTGTCACAGAAAACATTGGGACTGTTCCAATAAGAGGAAAATTCAGGTTTGTTGGATCACAAGCAGTTCAGTGCAAACCTCTCCCCAAAAACCTTTGGGTTTTCATGGCCTGTGCACTGTGCTTGTCTCCGATCTGGTGGAAATTTGGAAAACTGCACAGGCTAAAATCAAATCTATGGAGATTGAATGATGAACAGGATGGGCAGATCTAAATGGGATTAGGAAGAAATTCTTCCCTGTGAGGGTGGTGAGGTCCTGGAACTCCTTCCATTCCCTTTCATAATAATCACTTTCAAAACACCAAGGAAACATTTCTTAATCCTTTTTAAAAATAATAAAAAAGTGGTTTATTTTTGGGATATCTCTTTAGTAGAAATAAAAAAAAAATATCTTGAGATTCACATTTTGGATTTTCATCACAATGTTTCTACTCTATGGTAATTTTGAAAGATTATAATTATTCTTTTTTAACAAAACCCCCAAAATGTTTTATTTTCAAATAGTTTTATATGCAAATTGGTCAAGCTCAGTGGAAATGGCTGTCATAGAACACAAAGCTTTTGGCAGCAGTCACAAATAAAAGGCTTAAATTCATTTAAAATGGATACCTTTCAATGAAAACAGATCTGTTCTTTTGAAATCTCCTGGCTGATGTGACATGGGAACATACAATGACAATTCCCTTTATCCAGAGGGAATTCTGCTCATCCATTACAGTGCATTTCCAGAGGATTTATGGGTTTTTCTTAATTTTTATTACTGAACTGATCTGCATGAGAACAGGGCCTTTGTTCTGTGGGGATTCATTGGATCCAGATGTTTGTCATAATTTCATTTGTGACATTGCATTGGGTTGATGATGACAAAGAAAGGATTATCCCTTCTGCAAGGGATAAACAGCAGCCTCTGAGAGATCCCAATAAAACAATGGCCCTGATTCCCTGCAAATCTGTTCTCTAATAGGAAATTTTGCATAGTGAGTGAGAGAAAGGAAACCAGAACTTGTGTAGAGAGAACAGAGCAGAGCTGGGCTGCAGAAATTTCTCTGTGCTTGGTGGGTCCTTGCCACCCACTCAGCTTTTCCAGAGTTCTCACCCCAGCCTCATCCTGCTCTGGGAGGTTTGTCCCAGAGCTGGGGACTCTCCCAGTGCCCTTCCAGTGGCTCCTTTCCAATGTCCAGCTCAGCCCTTCTGCTTCCCATCCAGATCTGGGCAGATTTTATGGTTCAGCCCCATTCCTGTTATTCCAGGTCTGGATTTTCATCTCTGTTTCAGAGGAATTGATGTATGGAATGTTCTGTGAGGCACACAGGGAAGTTTATCTTCAAATGGTTGAGTTTTGAGGGATCTTTGCCTGCTCCTTCAGGATTTTTACCAGCAAGACCTTTCATTATTCCCTGGATTCCTTGCAGACACCCCCAGGAATGCTGAACCAGAATTAAAGAGTTGCTTTCTTTGAGGTATTGCCTGGTTCAGCTGGGACAAACCTTTTTCCCCATGAATTTTAGCAGGAAGGGGGAATTCTCTTCATATCCATGAGGTTCTATATAACAGAAATCTGTTTCTTCATGGATTCTTTTCAGGGTTTGTTGAGACACAAGATCTTAGTAAAAAAGTGAGACTCTGGATTCTTGAATGATTCCAACCTATTTTGTTTTTCAATGCTGTAGCATTCCAGAATTAGTAGAAATATGAGTTCATGCAATTTTAATTAATTTTTAGCCTTTAAATATGTTTGCAGTAGCTGTTAATTTGGACACAAGACCATGCTTAGAGTTGATCAAGGCAGCTTAGTTCAGCACCATTATGTTGAAGATAAATCTTGGGGTGCATGGCATAATTTAGAATCCTGGACATTTCATCTCTATTAGGTTTAATGATATCAGATATTCTGATGGTTTCAACAAGTTTGGTCGAATGCCAAATCTAGTTAGCATCATTTATCAATAAATTTAATTTTTTTGCCTCCAGCTTTAGACTGGCAATTTTACATGTGTTCATGTCTGTGTATAACTTAGAGAGATTCATTGGGAGCTGTAGAAGAACAGAGATTGAGGTTTTTACATATAAAATAAGAAATCACACTCTCCAGAAGGCTCGAGGGAATGTTAGAAACAAGGAGTATTTGTCACTTACAAGTTGAAGCAAAGTGGTTATAAATACATGGCTCACATTAACATCCCCCTTCCTTTTGGGCACACTGCATCAAGGCTTGGAAAAATTGAAATGGAGAAAGCAAACGACCAGGAACAGCAGAATTGCTGATCACAGGTGGAAAGGAGTTTTTTGGGAGTGCCAGACTTTGGGTTATTGTCACTGCAGAAATATAAAGACCTACCCAAAGAGGAGGCTGAGAGATTGCACTCCATAAACAAGGCAAATAATGAAGTGAATGAAAACATCATCTTAACTGCATATTTTCATAAATATAACAGACCAGAAGGATGATTTTTTTTTTTCCCTCAGCTATGCTACTTCATAAAGCTTTGGGATAATTATGGCAGGAAAAGAAAGCAGTATGAATGGAATCTGATGAATGGAATCTAATGCTCAAAGGGCATTAAATCACCCCCACCTCATATTTCTCCTACACTATTGTCCCTGAAAAAGCTCATAACTTGCCTTAAAGGGAGATTTCCAGTGCTGAATGATTCAAGAAATAAATCTGTAATTGGAGCTAAAGTATCAGCCATGATGCTGGAATGTGGAAAGCTGAGGAATGTGTTTCAGGAAGGGTTTAGGAATCCTTGGGATCTCAGTTTCTTGGAGCAGTGCAGCTGCTCTGGGCTGAGTGAATCCTGCCTCAAACCCCAGCACCCACCTGGCTCCTGCACAGATCAATGTCAGGGCATCCTTAGCCTTCCCAAACCTCAAACACAAAAGTGAGTCTGACTCTTTTAATCCTCCATCAGGTCCAGAATGATTAACATTTATTATGGAGCCACTTAATAGCCAGTGGCCATCCAGTCAGAGGAGATTTATATCTCCTTACAACTGCTTAATGTGGACTTATGCTCCCCCAGGGTCCCTTGTCCAGCTGAGTGGCCAAAATGAACATGTTCAGAACTCTCTTACTCTCAGCAAACTCCAGACCCAGTGGCTACTTGCACATTTTAATCTGATTTATCTTGTCAAGGATAACGCCAATGCCAAACTGAGCTGCACCAGCAAATCTTGTGCAGGGTCCTGCCTGCCAGAAACTCTGCTTGCAGAGGCTGCCCTGAGCTGTCAGAGCTGGTGGCTCTGCTGTGCTGAGCTTTGTCTGACACTGGGTTAACATTTGGGTACAAAATGAAGCAGATCTCTGTCAGACTTTGGCTTTGGGGCATTACTGAGCAGCGCTGGCTGTTCTCATTTAGGGTTAGGAAATATTTAATAGAAAACCTTCAGGTGTCCTTGTGTGAAGCCCAGATTTAGAACCCTGAGAATTTAAGGTGAAGATTAATGTTGGAATTTGGTGTACAGGACATGTAATTGTTGTTATTTTATGCTATAAGTATAAATTCACAATATTTTGAGTGTAAATCCAGAGGTAATAGCTGAGCTATCACAGCATGGCAAATAATGTAGCTAAAATGAGTGTGCTTCAAGAAATGAGCCAGAGACAACATTTTCTTCAAGCCCTACTCTGAAAGTCTCTGTATTTGATTATTTCCAAACTCTTTACATTGAGGGAATCATCCTTAATTAGAATGGAGACATACTTCAGTCAAAGCTTTTAATTTTTTATGGGTATGTAGCTACTCTATCCTGGAAAAAGAGCCTCTAAAAATATTTTAGATTTCTTTTTCTGGATCTGCTGTTTGACAAAAGCAACTGACCAAAGTTTTTTGCTCAGAAGACAGGAAAGCAATCTCTACTTCCATGGGCAAGCAAGTAGATGAAAGCTTCCTTCTTTCTGTTGTCTTTGGCTTGTTCTTGATCAGCAAAGGGTGAATGTGATCCCTCCACAGGAGCCCTGCAACGTGAGGGGAGATTCCCAAATCATTCTCTTGCCCTGGTTCACCTATCTCAGATGAGGTGACTGCTCCTGCATTTAGATTATCCAGAAATGCTTCTCAGCTCTTTGCCTGCTCTCCTGCATGCAGCTGCAGAGGAGAATCTCTTGAAACCCTTGCAGAAGTTGCCTGTTCCATCAGATCTTGTCTGCAGTCAAGCTTTCTGTAGAATTATTTCAATCCCAAGCCTTTCTAATTAGTGCAGCCTAATCAGCAGGACTGCAGGAGCTCAGCTCCTTCATTTCACTTCTCTGCTTTCCCACAAAGGGGAAGCTGTGGCAGTTCCACCTGAGGTGGTATTTTGGGGGGAATAGGCAGAAATTTCCAAAGCACCTATTCCTGCTGCCAGGAGCAGAACTATTTTGACGTGATGCATAAATGACATTAAGCTGTATTAAAAAAGGCAGGAGCTGTCCTGGTTCCCCATGTAGTGAATGTGTTGAGCCTCAGTGCTCAGAAGGAAAAGAGAGTGTATTTGTGCCCATAATCAGTGTGTTTGCAGCAGCCTGGCAAATGGTTTATGATATTATTCACAACCATTGCACCATCAGGAGCAGTCCTGCATTTCAACTTAATTGAGCCACTGCTATGACACAGCCAAGCTTTTCAAGTGGTAAAATTGTAATTACAGAGAGTGCTGCTCTGGCATTTTCCATGGGGTAGCTGCTTGCAAAACATGAAGCCCTCAGAATACATTTGTGAGGAAGAATTTCCTGGGGAAATTTTGTGTTTCCTCTGCCAAGCTCCTGGCTCCTAAGAAGGGATGGTTGGGAGTTGGACTTGATGATCTTGGAGTTCTTTTTCAGCTTCAGGGATTCTCTGTGCCTTGAGCTGGAGCATTCTTACCCCATTCCTCCCATCCCTACCACGAGGCCACCCTTCAATTCAAGGGATGTGTGGTGCCAGGAGCTCAGAGCTGAGGTGACACCCCCTGCATTTCACACCCAGGCACAGGGAAAAATGGAAAACTTGTAGAAAATTTGTCATGGGCTCACTTTCCTCTGGTATAACAGACCCTTGAGCAGCCAGTTATGGAGTGTGGCATTTTTTGAACCTTAGTGATGCACATACCACTGAGAGAGAGCAGCATGGAGCTGCCAGTGGGGCTGGAGTGCAGTTAATTACAGATTTGTCCCAGGAAAGGTGCATTCAGCCAAAGGTCACAATTTAAAGCTATCATTGGTTGATTCTGCAGAATCTGTCCATCAGACATAGCTTTCAGGGGGAGGCAGAGTGGCTCAAGTGCCTGTTTGCATCAGGAAACATGGGCTAAAAATGAAAATGAATGGTTTCTATCCCTTTCTGCTGCACTGAGCCAGCAGAGCTGGGATGGCCCTGCAGCCTGGGAGAGGGCAGAGGTGAAATAAAAACAGGGAGAAGGAGCAGCCTGTGTAAGCAGGGATCTCCTTCCTTTGCTTCATCACTTGTGTTGGAGAACAGAACCACTGGGCAGGGTTGGATTTCCAGGATGCTGTGAAAGAGCTGGATTTACTGAGCTCCTCAGAGCACGGGCACCATGGAGCTGACACCCAAACCAGCTGCCTCCTCTTTGCCCCACATGACAAACCCACCCTCTCCTGCTTTCAATAAACTCCAGCTTTTGTTGTTGGGGTGTGGATTTGATGCTGGCTGATTTTTGCCCTCTTTACCTTCAGGAACAGCGTGCTCTGCTGTTCCTCTGCTGTGAGAAGCTCTGGGGTGTCACTGACACTCTCCACTCCTGCTGCTGCTCCCATGCAAATCACTGCTGCCTCTGCCTGCCTTTCATCCCAGACAGGCTGGCACTATAATTGCTTGGTTCTAATATTTCCTCTCCCAAGGCTATCAATTTGTTTTCAATTTCTCCACCTGTTGGGTTGGCTCAGGTATCCCACAGGGTTTTGTCCTAGGCATCCACTCCTTCATTTATTATGCTCCCAGCTCTGGAACACGGGCACCCTGAAGCATTTTTACAAGCAGGATTCTATTACGGGGTTGTTTTGTTTGCCAGAGATTTTGGCAGGAACACAGGAGAGTTTTCATCTTTATTTGCTCCATGCAAGCCTTGCTGTGAAGCTGGCTATTGTTGTACTGCATAAATCTGAATTCTTTGTCCAATTTTCTGGTCAGGAGCGTGCTGTGAGTGTCCAGTGCCACAGCACATGCTGAGCAAATGGCCAGGGTGGGGGAGAGCACCTGGAAAAAGGGCTTTGAAGGTGATGGTGTCCACATAATTTACCTGTGGTTAACCTTGAAAATTACTTTGAGGTATGATGGGAAGAGGCTAGATTTCAAAAAGCAGAATTTAACTCAGGGGTAGACACTGGGAAATAAGCTGGAATCGAATAAAGAGAGTGGGAGAAAAAAGTCTGTCCTCTTAGCCAGGGCTCAGGGGCTGCTGCTCTACTGCCCTAGACTGGAATGGGAATGTAGGAAAAGTAGCATTGAATCCCTTCTGTGCTTGGCATTTGAGGCTTTTTAGCCATGCATCTGAAATATCTATCTAAAATATCATGCAAAATAATGTTCTAAAGGTTGGTATAGCAGGCTGCTGGCTGGAGCAGCCCTGAAAACTTGAAATGGATGAAAACCAGAGGCAGGAGAGCCACACAGCTGTTTTTCCAGCCTGTCCCATATGCTAAGTGAGAGATTTCCCCTATTTTCCACAGGATGTAAGGTGTGCTTTGCAGTGGGGTTGTCTCTCAGGACACTGTTCTCCAGCAGAGGGGCAGAAGCAGGTGGTGTCATCCTTGACCAATTTAAAACATCCATAACACAATTCCAAACCTTCTTTTGAGCTCTGTGTAGGTGTTTCATTGTTTGGATGAGCCATATAAGGAGAAATTTTACTCCTTGTGGGTTTAATAAGGACTGAAAAGGGGTTTTAGGGCAGCCTTTAATCCGTAGTTATGAGTATGGGTAAGCACAGCAGAGGTGGACAAGAAGCAAAAACTGTGTTTGTATGAAAAATAGTGGAAAAAAACCCCAAAATCTCCACTCTTTTCATGGTCTGCTCCACTGTCTTTGGATAATAATGTTAAGAAAATCATTCTATATAAGACAAATCTCAGTCACCTTGGTGACAGTGGCTGCTGCTAAATTGCACTCTGCATAACCTACAACTTTTTGCTCTTTCTACTCTGATATATTAATACTAAAATATTGATTATTACTTTGTCTTATCTGTCTTCCCTTTCTTCTAGCAGACAGAGAAAGTAAAAATAGCTGGAGCAGAGGGTTTTCTGGTTCTGCTGTGGTTCAGGCAATTCAGGCTTTGATTTGTGTGACCCAGCAATGTTTGGGGCAGGAGGGCTGAGTAAGGGAGGGAGTGAAAGCAAACCTTAAATCTCTCAGTAAAATGCTTGTTCTGCTCTTTCTGCTGAGGGGGATAAAGAAAAAAAAAAAAAAGATAAACAGCAGAGCCATTACAAGTTGGCCTGAGTCCAATCCCTTAGTTACATCTATGCCTTTAACTCTGCCTGAGAAAGTCATTTTAAAGAAATACAGTTATTACATGCATTAGTCCTCGCATCCTGGGAGGTACATCTGTACTCTTCAATCTTTCTGGATTACCTCAAATGTTTCCTGAAGGCTTTTAAATCCAGGGAACACCAATCTGAGAGTAGTCTCACTGCAATCCTTTTCTTTTTTTTGGCTCTGCAGGCAGAAAAAATCTGCAAGAGGCTCACAAACTATGCTTTAAAAAAACAGGAAATTGAGAGAGAAAATTCAAGATGGTCTGTAAAAACACTGCAGACAGGGAATTGGACAGGAGCAGAGCTGCTCCCTAGAACAAAGTGTGATTAACTTCTCAGCCTCTGGTCTCTAATCAGTGTTCTCTGAGAATACAGGCCATGGGCTCAGCTGGGCAGAATTATTGTGGCTTCCCTGATTTCAGTGGAAATGTCCCAGTTTACTGCTGCTGAAAATGGGGCTGAGCAGGATCAGTGTGCACAGCCTTCAAAACACACCCTGAATCAGCCACTTGATTCTGATTAATGCCTTATTAGTCTTTCACTGATGAAACTCGTGCTGCTGTTGCCACTTTACATCAATGAGAACTGAGACAGAAGCAAGTCCAGCATCACTAATCGCTTGGATTCTGGTTTTGGGCATAGGGCTGCAATGTGATCAGAGATAATTGCCCAGTGTTTGGTGTTCTGAGGTTCAAAATAAGCTAAAATGGAACTCTTTGTCCTAAAGCACTTCTCAATAAATGCCTCTCTATTTGCTTGGGCTCATAACAAGACCCCAATTATGTTTTGGAAAGTGATGAATCCAAAGGCCATTTGTCAGCTGATGCTGCTGGTCCTGCAGCATCCTCTTGGAATGTCTCTGGACCTGCTCCATGTCTCTTCCCCTGCTCCTGGTGTTGGAATTCCAGCTCTGGGCCACGGTGAATGTGCCATCTGTCTGTCCTCTGCTCTGGCTGCTCTCTTCTCCAGGAAGAGGCAGATAATGAGCAGGGCTGGTGGTGGCCAGTTGGGCCCCTGGAGGAGGTGGCCAGGCCACCAGGTTCCTCCCATGGCCAGAGAGCTGTGCCCTCATCCAAGGCAGACTTCCAGGCAGATGGTTTGCCTCAATTAGTGGAGAAACATGAATTAAAACACAGCCCTTGGTGCATTATAAATGGAAAGAATGAGGAGATCCATAAAGTTGCTTGTTGTGGTAAATATTGTGTTTGCTTTTTCTGTGCAGTATTCCCCCAAAAGAGCTGTGAGGGACTGGAATAATAGAATTAACATAGTTGGAAAAGGACTTTAAGATCATCAAATTCAGCACTAAAAAATTCACCAGGAAGTTTACCTACAGGATGAGAACTTTTCAGGAGTTCATTCCTGACTCTTCTTTCTTTAATTAACACTAAATATTCATTGTAGTAAATAAAATTCCTGTGTCACAGGCAGTGTTTTCTTTTGGAGGATTCCTTCAACCCAGCATTGACCATTCCATGAGAAAAGTCCTGTGGCACTGACATGGAAACTCAGTGAGAGCTGCAGCGTGCTCATGTGTGAAAATTGTTCCAGCACCAGGATCAGTCACTGCAGCTCATCTGTGTGGGATACACAGAAATTAAAATCTTGAGCAACAAAAGCATGATAGGATTTATTGTGTGTGACTTCCCTGCTATTAATTTGAACTTTCAGCTTTGCAGACAACTTCCTTTATGATGTCAGTGTGGAGCTTTTCTCCCTTTGGTTTAGCTCATGTGCCAGGCGAAAAAAAAACCAACCTGTTTGTTTGGGTGTTTTTCCCTTATGAATTGTCCAATTCAAAGGTCAGTAGTGGTATCATGTATCACAAGTCACTTGCCATGTCACCAAGAGCTTAAGGCCACATGCTTTAATGTGATCTCCCAGCCCTCCTGAACACATTTAGGACACACCTGTAATATATTAGTGCTTTCCTTTTAGGCTCAGCTCTGACCCAAATCACAGCAGGAAGCTGATTGCAGCTCCTCAGCAGAACCAGCTGGCTGAGCAAGAGTTACAGCCACAAAACCCAGAGCCTGCATGAACAGGAGATATTGTGTCTGTGGCCATACCTGCTCTCATTAGGGTAGAGTCTGCATTCCCAGGCTGAAGAAAAGCTCAGCTGGGCAGAGGCAGGATTGAGCTCATTTGCAGAGAGCTGGGCACTGTTTGCCTCCCTTTGTGCTGCCAGGCAAAGAGCTCTGTACACACAGGCACAGATCTGCAGCCTGTGCAAGCCAGGATCAAAACTCCATTCACTTTCCAGAGGCCAGAACATCCCTGCCTGCGCCTGCTTTAATAATTGCTCAATTTGAGAGAGATCTTTGCCACGACCTAGGTGTGTCTGTCACGTTTGGCTGTGAAAGGATGGGTTATTTACTAATTGCTACCGTGGGATCTTAGTTAAAAGGGGAAACTTACTCTGCTGGGCTAACTGCTGTTGGAACTTGGTAGTAAAATCACCCCTTGGGGTAAATAAGTGCTAAACTCACCCACAGCTCTGCCTGGGATGTGAGGTCTCTGTTGTGAATTCTGCAGGAGTCCGTGAGTCAATCATATCCCAATGACACTGAAACAGGATGATCAAATCCTTCAGTAGTTCATCATTATATTCAGCTATTCCTGCTCCTCTTAGGAAGAACTATTTTTTAGTTCTGACAGATCCCATTTGTCCCCTAAGTCACAGCTCAGGTTTTCAGCAGCAGCACAGGAACAGGAATGTTCCTACCAGAAGTTGTTAAACCTGCAGGAACTATCTGACACAGCCAAAACAAAGTTACTGTAAACCAACATTGGCATATATTTCTCCTAAAATTGTCTCAAAATAGCAATAATTTTATGGAGTATAAATAACTTCAGATTATCTCATCCTTTCTAGTGGCAGCTGATGTCACCCTGCACAGAGTTTTGTGCAGATGTCTGCCCTAACTTACTATTTTTAAATGTTCCCTCACTATTAAATGTCTTTATGTCCTTTCCCAATCATTATTTGCTATTCATGTTTAGTTTTCCACCACTTCATCATCTGAATTTTGCTACACAAAGGAACTGTTAAAAATAAACATCCTAAATTAATCCTGTTTGTGGAACTCGTAAAATGATCTAAAAGGTGTTTGCAGGAATCGTTTTAAATTCTTGCCTTGAGAGAATTTATTTTTTTTTATAATCTTGTGGGTTTTAACCCACTCCAAAGATTCTACTTTTGAGATTATTTAAATAACAGCTCTTAGCTGTTTTCCTCACAAGTGCTGATTGATTTAGTTGTTAACATGCTCTTAGAAGAAAATAGAGTTTATTTTTTAGGTGGACCTTTCTTGTTTATCTGTTACACAAGACACCATTATAAATCCAAAGGTAATTCTGTCTTGCCTACAGCCTTCCCATGGGAATGGTGCAGCACATCTAAGAAACCCTCCCAGGATCACGGATTTCAAATGCTTTATTTAGCTCAGGTTATCAGCTGAGATAACAAGGCCCAGCCCTGTTTGTGTTGGCTTTTTCTTGGAATATTTGCAATGTTCAGACAGAATAGGGTAAGAAATCTGTGGAAATGGATAAACTTTTGTCCTACTACAGCACTTCCAGCAGAGCAGCTGTGGCTGCCCCACCCCTGGAAAATCCAAGGTCAGGTTGGACAGGGATTATTGAGTGGAAGGTGTCCCTGCCATGGCAGGGGTGGCACTTTAAGGTTTCTTCCAACCCAAACCATTTTGGGATTCTGGGATTCCAAGATTCTCCAATGTGGCAGTGAGGGACACGTTTCCCTAGCAGACAGAAGAATCCATTTCAAGAGTTCAACTGTTCTGTTCTCTGACCAAGCACAATTTTAGGTCTTGGGAGTCTGAGAAAAACTCTTTATCTTCTCTGTGTAGAGTCGAGATCAGACTGAGTTCCTCCACTGTGAATATTTTTCTTGGGATCACATCTTTGGGTCTCTCTTATGTCTGCAAAGCTTCCACAAAACCCTGGTGTGAATCTCTCCAAAACCTCAGGATTCCTAATTTTCTTGTAGCATGACAAATCCTCCCGTTTACAAAACAAAATTATGTTTGTAGAACCTGTTAAACTGCAAGAAGAAATGTTTTTTTGTTGTTTTGAGAGGCAAAACGATGGCATCACAGAGGAGAAAACAGAGATGTTAGAGATGGGCCCATTTTGCTGAAATGAAAAGGCTCTTGGCTAAGTTTACACAGAAGAATGTTCCCTCATGGAGGAGCTGCTTGTGCCAAACCCATCCACTGCTTCAAGCTCTGTTTCATCATTTATGCTCTGTTTTCTGCTGCTGCTGCTCTGCCTTTGTACTGTCAGCTCAGCCTCTTCCAGGAGCTGACTGGAGGGCTTGGAAATCTTGTTAGGAACATAAAATCCCGTATAAATTGTCAGCAAGGAAATATTATTTGTTTATTTAAGCATGAAAGTGCTCTCAGCCAGCCAGTCCAGCAGAACCACACTGCAGCAGTTTTTAAAGCCCTTTTACCCTCTGTCACTTGTAGTGTGGGACCTTTCTGGCCTTGCTTTGACTGCATCTCTGACGAGTTTGGAAATGAAAGATGAGCAGAAACCTGTTCCTGATTGCTCATTGAGTTTCTAATCATGGTGGGGGTTTTGCTGCTCTGGCTTAGTTCTAAAATCACTTTTTCACTTTGCTGATGAAACTGATGTGGGACAGTTCAGCTGGAGCTGGTAGGGATGAAGCCCAGCTTTGCTCTGAGTTAGCAATCAGAGCTGAGCACTAAAAACCCTCTTTGCTTCCCAGTCCCTTCAGTGAGTGACTCAGACTATGTTTTCAGAACCCTCTCTAATATCTCATGTTTGTTTTGCTTCTGGCTAAAGCACAACCTTTCCAATCCCAGGGCACTGCAAGGAAATTGGAGAAAACTGTTTTTTCCTGAGTGCCACAGGTCGTTTGTTCTCCCCAGACAGGTCTATTCAGCATCTTGTAGTGCTTAACTATCAATTATTTAAGAGCTGATGTACCAAAGCCATTCTCTGGTGTCCTTAGCATAAGAACCATGAGGCCCAATACAATAAAAGGGAGTCATAAGACAGTAGAGAGAGTCACAAGATATAAGAGTATAGGTAGTTCATAAAAGCACAATGGAATTCATAAATCACGTTTAGACAAGTCCCCCCAACTCGTCACACAGGCAAGCACTGCTAAATGAGATTTTTATATTGGCTGGGGGGACTGGAGTTGGGAGCTTCAAAGGAGGAGGTGTTTTCTGCTGTCACTGCTGACCTGAATACTCATTAATAATGAATACTGCATGAGGACCTTGATGGCTCTGAAGTTGTTGTTGCTTTCCTCAGAAATAAACATTGATTTCAGCCAAACTGGGTGTTTTCCTATGATAGGAGACAGGGATCAGCCTGAATTTGGGGAGACTGTGCTTCTTTGTGTTGGAATTAACTCAGTATTACACCTGATGCTAAAAGAGAGAAGTTGGAATAGAATATCTGTTCCAGGAATGAACTTGTCAAAAAAATATTGGTATCTCTCTTTAGAGTGCTGGCCAAGCAGTTTGGTGTTCAGGAGGGAAGGTTATCCCAAAACACCCATAATTTCTTTAGGATGGAGCCTCCCAAGAGAGCAAGAACTTGCAATATGCCAGTGCCCAGCCCAGGATGTTGCACACAGAACAGCCAGGCATTACTGGAGGCACTGGGGGTGCTGGTACCACCCTCTGGGACTGGCAGAGGAAACAGGGCTGCTGAAAGGCTGCTAAAGAAAAATCCCCAAACCAGCCAACCAAATTGTGTCTCAAAATGGGAGTGAGCCTGCATCACAATTTGAATTTGTTATCCCTTGACAGCTACAGCCAGAGCTCAGAGCAAGGCAGAATGAACTAAAATATGTAGAACATGCAGCAGTGCCCTCAGCATCCTTTTGGCCAAAGAACTGGAGCTGCTGCTTTGGGATGAGGCAGAAGAGGAAGAGCCTGTGAGAAATGGAGAAAATTCAGCTTTGCAGAGCTCTGTGTTAGGAGGAAATGAAGACAAGACAGTTTCACCTTTAGCTATTTACCCCCTTCACCTGGAGCTACCTTCTTGCTGACCAATTCCTTCAATTAACTCAGGAACCAGAAAAAAATCTTATTAAATGTGCTCTGAGATGCTTTTGGAATGGGGAAGGAAGCTGTTGGAGGGATTTTTTTTTTTCCTTGAAAGTGGCAATTCCTCTCCACCAAGAGGCCACAAGGAGTGTGTCTGATTGCAAATTTCCTTCTCCTTTAGCAGCACTTATCTCTTATTCAATAGTGTCTCCAGACCCAGTCAGTTTTATTGGCATTTGGCTGTGGAATTGCTTTGGTTTCTTCCTTTTATTGTCATGTGTCTGCCATAGGGAGCAGTGAGGCCATCCCTGAGCCTGAAGGCTTTGCAAAATTCACTGGAGTTTGCATTGTGGGGTGTGGTCTCACAACTAAGAAATTAAATCCATCAGACTTCCTAGAGGAGTGTGCAGAGAAAGGGGAGAATGGCACAATTAATTTGGGGGGAGTGGAGGTGTCACCTCAAGGGATCTTTCCATTCTAAACCTGTGATTTAAAATGAGCCATGTATGAGGTGTCAGGTGTTATCTGTAAGTATTTCTGTGAAAATAAAAAAAAAAAAAATCTGAAATAATTTTAAAAAAGAAACATAGCTTGGCCAAAAGCCTTCTCTGTCATTTATTTTGTGATCATGTTAACCTGCAATTACATTTCTATTCTTTTCCTCAACTTCCTTCATCCCAAGCCAAACCCCTGAGCTAAAAGCCAAGCTTTCAATTTCATGCAAATGGACAAAACTCAGTTTTCCTGAGGTGGCTGCTGAAATTGGGAATTGGGTGGGAATTGACTTTTCCTCCAGTCACCCCTGGCTACAGCATGTGCCACGAGCCTTGTCACAGCAAACCTGCTGCTGCTGCTTCTCTTGTGTTTGCAGGTTTTTTTGGAGGAGGGAAAAACACTCTGAATTTGGGGGAAACACCCTGGCTTTGGGGTGGGCCAAAAATCTGAGGGGTTTTCAGGCATCCTGAGGGGGTTTGGGGGAATTTTGGATGGATTTTGGTGAGGTTTTGGGAGATTTGGGTACTTCAGAGGGGAAGGATGGATGGAGCAGGGTTTTGTAGCCTGGTTTGTGTCAGGTTTGGTTTGCTGTGGTTTTGCTGCACCAGGGCTGTCCCTGGGACCATGGCAAAAATGCTGCTGCTGCTGACCTGGGTAATCCACCTCAGGCCTGATCTCCTTCTCTAAATAAAAACCTGCTCCATAATCATCAAGTGTTTCCTCAAGGAAGCCTGAAAGAGGGAGGGAAATGAAAATCCTGGCTTTAAGTTATGATTCCTTAAAGAGCAGTGGGTGCAGAATGTGCAGTTAAGCTGAAGATGTGATATAGGGATAATGTTGCCTTTTTATTTTTTTCAAGCAGCAAAATTAACTACCGAGTGCCATCATTTTAAGACTATAAACCAGTGTAACCTATAAAAGATTTACTGGGAATCTAACTCTTCTTTTCGATATCCTAGTGAAAGAAATAAACATAAAACCGAAATCAGATGCTTTAGGATTTATGAGGCTGATTCAATTTTTTTTTTTTCCTAGTGACTGTTTTAACAGCCTATTAACATCTTCCCCACAGCAAATATATAACAAAATTGATATTACAGAATCAAGTTGGGATGAGTCCCAAGAGTGTACTTAAATATACCGTAAACATCTAGAGCTATTCATCTGTATTATGGACTGGGTGTATAAAGTACATCTCTATAAATTCTCCTCAAGCAAATTCTTCCGAGTTCCTTTTGCTGAATAAAAAATTAAAGCTCTGATTCTGCGGAGGGTTGACTGCTCCTGCTGAATTCCCAGCTCCCTTGTAAAAGGATGGTTCTTGCTCAGTGCTCTCAGGGCTGCTCACAAAAGACTAATTTTCTCCCTTGCAAGCTGAAATCAGTTGTCACCGTGTTAAAAAGTCTTTTTACACATGATTTGTGTCGCGCTAATTTCTTAAGTGTCAGACATGAGCGCCTCTAATTCATGGCAGAAAGTGGCAGGGCCATTAAATGCTGCTAATAAAAGGAACATCAAGGGTGCTGTGCCCAGCGTTGGTTTTGCATTTATCTGCACCCTGCCAGCTCTGCTGTGTGACAGCGTGGGCTCGCTGGGTGGATCAAGTCAGCATCGTGCCTGTTGGGTTTGTGCCTCGTCCCTCAAAAAGGAAGGAGCAAAGGTTTTAATTTGATAACTCAGAGCCTAGAAAACTGTTTTTTTTAAAAAAAGTTCTGGCTGGAATTCGAAGAGGTTAAGCTTAGGGACAGTGTGTTAAAACAATGCCAAGGTGTTGTTTGGATCAGCAGATGATTCAGCACCCGCCTCACTGCTCTCCTTTACCTCCTCTGTTTGTTCTGGTACCTCTTACTGAGCTAAAGAGAAAACAATCAGAGAGCACCAGAGCTGTTTGGAATAGAAATAGCTGTGCTGCATCCAAAGTGGCCCAGTCGAGTGTTTGGAGGAGAGGATTTGTACAAAGGATTTAGCTTTGGCTTAGCTAATGCTGGCATTTCCAAACAGTATCTTGATTACTGTACAATTAAGGCAGCATAACTTTTCAATCGTTTGTATTATGATGTCTCAGTTCCATTTTATAATTAAAACTGGATGATTGAAGATTTCTAAACTTGTGTAGCAAAGCTGAAAAACTGCAGGTCTTTCTCTGAATTTGAATTCTGAATGGGAATCTTTCCCTGTAGCCAAAGTAATTCCATTAATTTCTTCAAGTGTTTTTCTGTAATACGCTGTTTAATCTGAGCATGGCCTTCCAATGAATTCCGTGCAATTCATCTCTGATCCGTTGACCATAACAGAGTGAATTTTGAGACGAGATTAATTTGATTTGACAGAGTAAATTAGTGACTCAGTTGGCACCAGAGTCTATAAAGCACCCAATGAGGTGATTTTTTTCTGTGTAGAGTAAGTGTAACTATTCTTGCAGCTTCAAACAGCGAGAGAAAGACACTACTACTTAAATAGAAATTGATTTATTCACTTAGGGCAAAAAATTGGAGCCTAAAAGCTCCATACTCAGAATAAATTGAGATTTATTCTGGGTTTTGAAGTGAAAACACATGGTATTTAAAACCTGGGGACTTCGGGGAAGTGTTTATAATGAATAGGGTAGAGTAAAGTGTATTGACAGCAAAGAATGCATCCAGTGGGAAAGGCTGCAGGCCATGGATCTTTCATCAGTTGTATCCTCATGCCTGATCCCGTGTGGAGTTTCCTCGTGATGTTCAGCCAACTATGAAAAGGTCAAGCAAACCAGAGGGAGAAAAAAAAAAAAAAAAGCTGAAAAGCTCCACAGCTCCATCTGTTTGTTGTCTCATTCTTTTTGGGTTTTAAGCAGAGATGTAGAGAGAACTGAGTAGTGGGACTGGACTGGCAGCTCCTCACATCCTTCTGGAGGGCCTTTGTACCATGAATACTCAGGTATATTTTGGCAAAGTTATCATAGGAGGTTTTGTGAATTTATTTTCAACCACAGGATTTATACTCAGTAAGGTTTGGATTAAGCACAGAACTTTGGAAAAGGATTTTTATGAGACTGCTCAACAAGGAAAAGTTACAACGAGCCAGTCTAGAAATATTTCAATGTAATTCTCCAGGTATTGATGCCACAATTTTTTCTGCCTGCAGCTGATGTTTCAGCTGCACCTGTCCTATTTTCCAAATGCAAATGTTCATGCCATTGCCTCAGAGTGATGCTATTTTGCAGAGTCTAAAAATATTGTGATGTCTCAGTATTCACTGCAGCACAAAACACCCCAAATTAAAATAGCAGCAAAATGGAGATAATAGCTCCGATTTGACTATTCTCAGTGCTTGAGAATGCCAGAATAAATGAGAATTCCGGCAACACACACAACCTGTGATTGGATTGAATTTCCCCTATTCAAAACCTTTGGGTGTTTTATTTTGGCAGTGATCACATTCACACATCACTGCACTCTGCTTATGACAAGATGGTTTAATTTCCAAGCATTTTCACAGAACCACAGAACCACTAAAGTTGGAAAAGACCTCGAAGATCATTGACTCCAGCCATGAACCACCATGCTCACCCCTAAACTGGCCCCAGGTGCCACATTCAGGGATGGTGGCTCCACCATTTCCCTGTTCCAGTGCCTCACCACCCTCTCAGTGAGAAAATCTCTCCTAATATCTGATCTAGGAAGAAAACCAACATTCTTCACTGGAAGGGTGGTCAGGCTTTTGAGATTTGAGGTTTGATGGCAGCTGGGCTGTGGCAGGAAGGGAATCCCAGCCCATCCACACGAGGCTTTGGGAGATGCAGAAGCTCTGGAGAGACCTGATAAATTCCTCTCCACCACTCCTGCTCTGCAGCAAACGTGGAATCACTCCCAAAGCACTTGAGCTTGCCCTTCACTCCATCCCATGGATCATTTCTCAAAAGCCTGGGACTTCCCTCACTGTGTAAAAATCTGGGACCAGGGTGACATTAATGAGCTGCCTGCACCGGCCATTTCCACTTAGGGTTTGTCATTTGGGATTACGAGCTGGGACCCAAAAATAGATTGCTCCCAGGCAAACTAATCTATTTGCAACATGCACTGCAATCCCTCTGGCAGGGAAGGAGAATTGCAGCAGATGGCTCTGAGCCTGGGCCTGGATTCACCCTGCATTGCAAAACCAGCTTGTGTAACCACTTCAAGGTCACCAAATGAGTCCTTCCCACAGGTAATGAAGGATTTGCCTCTTCCACCCTACAGCATTTATTTACAGGAACCAGCCCCCGGTGATTTGAGGCTGCAGGGTGGGGCAGAGGGGGATTTAAGCTTTGGGAAGGCAAATGTCCAGAGGGATTAATCCTTCATAACCATCCCTTCTGTTATCCCTGATCTCTCACCTGCTGTCTCAAAGCAAGGTCTGGGGGAGGTCTGGGGGGATCCCAGGTGTTCCAAAGACTTTGACATCTTCAGTTCATGCTCCTGTGGCCAACAGGACCACTTGGAAAAGTCTTTACTGGCTCATTTGGAGAATACTTGGAGCAAAGCTGCTCCAGCAGCTGGAGCTGTGTCAGTACTGTAGTGGAGGAAAGACACAGGTGGCCAAAATAATGATTTTACTGATATTAGGAGAAGAAAGGGCCTGTCTGAAATCCATTCTATTAAAAACATAAATTCTTATTTAGATTTAAATATTTTACATTGCAATATGCCAGATTTGGCAGAGAAACGAAACTATTCTCTTCCCATTTAGAAAAGCCTTCCACTTCTTCCCAGTTTTCCAAAGTCTGTGATATCAATTCTTAATTTCCCAGAAATACATAAACCCTAACATGGTAAAGTTTTCATTTCTGGTGTCTTGTTTCTGATCTTTTCAGAACACACCTTTTCCTCTGTCTATGCATGGCTCAGTCTTTAAATGCATTAATTTTTACAGCAGTCAGGGATTATCTTTGTTTCACAGAGAAGTCCATGAAAACACCTAAGAGCTACATTTTCAAAATAATCATCGGCCTGAACATAAAGAGCTGTCAGCTGGAAATTTCAAAGGAGCTCTGGTGCATGACACCTGTCTAGAGCCCTGCAATGACATTTATTTGCATATGTGGTTGCCTGTGTATCTTCAATTATTTAAGCTTTATTACTTAAATAAAAGCACTGATGCTAAAATGAGTTGCTCAGGGAGCTCCTTTGAAATTCCTTTTTGCATTTCTAGTGCTAGGATTCCTTGGAAGATCAGGCTCAGATGATTACTTTGAATAGAGGTGACAGAGTCCAGCTTGTTGGGCTACGTGGAAGGAATTCAAGTCCCATGCAGAGCTGCATTTGAATGTTTGATGTGCTTTATGCCAAAAATTAAGGCTCAGATTTTTTTTCCCTCCAAAATTTCTAAATTATTCCAGACCAAAGGAAATAGCTGTTAGAGAATGGAAAGCCTCAGGAATATTTCTACACTGTGGATTAAGGAGTTATTTGTTGTTTATCTTCTGGAATTGAGATAACCAGAATGGTTTGAGATTCTACAAAATCCCAAACCTTAAAGCTCATCCTGTCCAACCTGGCCTTGAGGCCTCCTCCTACAACCATCATTGTTTTAGCAGCACATTGATTGATAAGGCACACTCCAAAGATACTTTGGCAAATTCCAGTTAAATTCATAGTGGTTCATGTTAGTTGTTTTTTTTGGTTTGTTTTTGTTTTGTTCTGGTTTTTTTTGTTTGTTTTTTGTTTTTTTTAACAAACCCATAAACTTTTCATTATTTCTCATTAGATTTACCACTGATTCAATTGAAAAAAATAAATTCTGCTGCTCTTAATAAGCTCCAGTACATTCTTTGAAATGATATCACCATCAAATGGGCTTTATTTCTTCTGAGTGAATGAGAGTGCTTTCTGGAAGGAATTATAAATCCCACAGGCACTTTCCTGGTTTCCAGAATGGCTGTATAGTGAGTCCAGGGAAACATGTTAAATCTTTAATCACTGACTACTTTATATGGCTGTAACTGCCTCACTTTATTGTGAGTGCTTCCTGAAATTGTTGTTTTGGAGTGTCATAAGATGCTTCATCCTAATTTCAATTATTAAATCTTGGGAGTTCTGTTCTGTTGGGATATTTATCACAGTTCTGCCTGAATGGAGCCTTGGAACAGCATAGAACTCCAGTTTAGACCACTTTGAAGCACATGCTGAGATCACTTCTGAAGAAAATTTGAGCATCTTAGCTGAAAATCAGAAAAATTTCTTCACAGAAAGGTGGTGGTAAAGTCACCAGCCCTGGAAGCGTTCAGGAATTTGAGCAAGTACAACACTTGTTGATAGGGTTTAGTGGGGTGGGGGTGTTTGGTCCAAAGTTGGGCTTGATGATCTTGGAGATTTTTCTCAACCTTAATGATTCTAAAATTTTGTGTATAAAAGCTTTTTGTCAAGGTTAAGCTGAGCAGCCTGAAGGGCAGAAGCAGATCGTTAATTTGTTAATTATTTTCAATGAATTTCAGCTTAGCAAACACGACATTATTTTTATCAATGCAGAGATGGGCCATAACCCCAAATCTCCAGCTCTCCTATCCTGGGGTTGTTCCACACCCTCTGCCAGCTCCTTGGGTTGCTTCCCCTGCTTTGTGATGGAAGTTTTTCCCAACAATCAGGGAAAATCAGGCTTTTGTTGGAGTAGCAATGAGATGAGCATGACAAAACATTCCTGGGGGTTGTTTTGAGGAGAGACTTAAAGGGGTGATTGATGAGCAAAAGTGCAAGCTTGATCAGCTCAATTAAAGGAGGGGAAAGTTTTGGGGATGATTTGCAGGAATATTGAAAGATTAACCAGATGAAACTTGTAACCATTTTAAAGATTGTTTTCACTTGCAAAACTAAACCCTGTAAATGCAGCATGTGAGGAGAGCTGTGATTCATCTGCCTAAAGGGTGATAATGAATTTTGCTGCTGTGGAGAGCCTGCTGTCCTTCATTGACCTGCCACATCCTCGTGTCAGTGATCACTGTGTCCATCACTTTGTCAGCCATCAGATTTTTCTGAGGAGATGACTGTCCATCATCTTCCCAATCTATCACACATGTTACCCTTTGGATTGACAAAGATTGTTTCACGTCTGGTTTTTCATAAGAGTTCAATTTCATGAGGGATTTGGGGCAAATTCCACAATGAATCCAGTCCTTGGTGAACTCTTCCCTGTTCTGCCAGCTGCTGTGACACTCCCTGCCTGCTGCTAGGGAGGCTCCCACTGCAAATAATCAATGTAAAAGCAAAGAATTAATCCCCAAATGCATCATTTCCCAAGAAGCTGTGGCTGTTCCATCACTGGAAGTATCCAAGGCCAGGTTTGGAGCAGGCTGGGATGGTGGAAGATGTCCCATGACAGGGATTTGGGACTGTAAGGTCCCCTCCAACGCCCAAAATTCTCTGATTTTATGGAAAATGTGTGGGCAGTGAGGAGTTTGGTGCTTCCCCCCAGAACAAAGTGATCAGCCAAAGCTCCAGGTAACAAAATTATTCAAGTTCAGCCTATAAAATCAGAGCTATTGCAGTTTATGTGAGCTGAGGATGTGGTACATAAAGAATGGAAATTGGGAAACTGAAAGCAATTTTAAAATATCTTCCTTTCTAGTGGAAGGTGTCCCTGCCCATGGCAAGGAGACTGAAACTCGATGATCTTTAAGGTTCCTTCCAACCCAAAGCACTCTGTGATTCCTCTGGAAAAGCACAGCAAAACAGGCCTGAAAGATTTTGATGTAAAACCTGCAACAACCACTGTAGTCACAGCTCATTTATAAAGAACTGCAACACTGAGCACACCCTCTAACACATAAACCATTTAATTTTATTTATGAATAAAGCTTTTGATCTATAAAACAACCATGTTCAAACCACGCTTTGTGTGAGTGAAATACAGAAATACAGGCACTGCTGTTTGGAATGCACTTGCCTTTATCTGAATAAAGAACAGGATTGCTGACAAATCCCCACGTAGTTAGGGTAGTAATTAGCAAAAAAACATGTAATTTAGTTACCTTTATTTACCCAACTGATTGGTGTGAGTGCTTCTAACATATTTTGCTTTTTAATCTGGATCCAATTAGATGGAAAACAACTTATAAACCACAGCTAAATATGAAAGAAAGGTTTTAAGTTATCTTTCCCTTCCCAATCTCCCATCTCTCTTGCAGAATGTTTAAGAATTTGGGATTTTGCCCTGCTTTTTGAATTTGTTTGTGCCAGATTCATCCAAACCTTTCTGAAATTCATGGCAAAGTTGAAGTTATAGAATAATAGAATGATTTTGGGTGGAAGGGATGTTAAATCCCATCCAGTCCCACCCTGCCATGGCAGGGACACCTCCCACTGACCCAGGGTCCAAACCCCAATGTCCAGCCTGGCCTTGAGCACTGCCAGGGATCCAAAAAAAGCTGCTGCCACTGTGGAGTAACAAAAAAAAAAATGTAATTTTTGGGTCAGGCAATAGATCCAGAATTAAGACAGCTTCAAAATTAAGATGTGGACACCAATTCCTGAAACACCAGGCTCTGGATAAATACCAGACTTGGAAATAACTCTCTTTGCTGTGTGGGAATAGTCACAGGTCATGGGTTTATGCAGGATCACTGGAGGAATTAGGTTTTCTTCCAGATCAGACCCATCTTCTAAGCACAGAAATCAGTACTTTTAAATTTGGGGAAAATTTTCTCTCTTTCCCCAACATTCTAAACAGAACACATTAGAAAATAGCATGGAAAAATCATAAAGCTACTATTTCCCCTCCAATTTATAAATATCTTACTTCCATTAAGTTTCAGGGCAGAATTCTTTGCCAATTGTTACTTTTTCTTGTTTTTCTTAAATCCAACAAAATTACCAAAGCCACACTCAGGGGTTTATTTGTTTATTTTTTTTTTCTACAGAAGTCAATGAGAAGGAGTTTAACAAGTAAAATTAAAAAGTTTCATCATCTCATGTGTGGCTTGGATCTAGACAGCTGCATTTCTCCTTGCTGAGCACAACTTTCTAATTTAATTTATTTTTATGTTGTTAAAAAAGTACTGCAGCTGTTTAGGGTGAAATGCTCCTGGAGGAAACAAGGAGCATTTTCCAAGGACAAGGAGAGCAGAGAGCAGTAATCTGTAAATGCACACACTGCAGGTCTTATCTCTGCTATGGGAAATTGGCCAAAGAATCAAGTGGAAAAACTAATTTCCTCAAATGTTTTTTTGGGATTGGAGACAGCTCTCTGAGTATCCATAAAGAAAGGAGACAAGTCTTGCTCCTGGAGTGGGTCCAAGGCTCCTGGATTGTTTTATTTACACCTGATATTAAGGTGCTTTCCTGTGAGGAGCTCTCAGCTCTGCTGAAATCTCTGTAATTAATTCCTTCCACATTAGCACACGGGTGGGAAGTTCAAGCAGCAGGAAGAAAAGTCATTTAGAGGTGCCCTGATCTTGTGGGGAAGGCAGGATTCTCCACCAGGCTGCTGCTGCCTCCCTGTGCCCTGTTTGTGGGACAAACTCTGGCCAAACACACAAATTTCCAATTTATTTATGACACTGCCTAGCCCATGACTGAATTGGAAACTTTTCTATTAAGGCAGCCAAACCCCTGCCCAGTGAAGCTTCCCAAATTTTGAGGCACCTTGTTCACCCTGTTTCCTTATTCTCTTATGGCAGAGGATTATACATCATGCTTTTCTGCCATGGGTATTACAGCTCTGGGAATTTTGTCAAAATAAAATAGAGCTGAATGTGGTTATTTGGAAAGTCCCAGAATATCCTGAGCTGGAAGTGACCCCCAACTCCTGGCCCTATTTACTGCTCTGCATTTCATGAGGTAATGCCCTAAATTTAAAAACTCTTAAACTCAGGTGGAGTTGTTTTTTGTTTTTGTTTTTTTCTCTTCAGTGCTGAACAGTAGAAAAGTGAGGTAAGAGCCAGTGTGGGCCAGGAACAGGAGGGAAAATTTGGATCCCAGTGGGAGATGCAGGTACCTGAGAGCACACCTGTGATGGCAGCTCAGGGACCAAACCCTCTTTATCCAAACCTTTCTGCAGAGGAACTGGGATGTGATCTAAAATATTAATTACAACATCTCTGACATGGAGCTGCAGCACTCACACCAAGCATAATTCTGTGTTATGTCCACCCCATTTAACAAAGTTCCTGAATGTGTGACAGGAGCTTCACACTCCCTGAAGAGCTGGGAGTGAGGAGGAGCCCCTTGAGATGGTGACCATGTCATTTTTTGGGTGGCTGTGACCCACAGCTGTGATCTCCTGTGACCTGCACCAGCCCTTTTTGGGTGACTTTGTAGATTTTCAGTTGTTGTGCTGGTAAATCTGAGTTCTGTGATGAGTCCCTGCATCCCTGCAGGTCCCACTGGATATTCTGAGTATTTAGACACACAAAATGTTTTGTTAAAACACTTATTAAGGTTAATCCTGATCTTTCTTTTGCCCATTACACGGAGTAGCCAAGTCATAATAATGCTTTTAGGCTCAGAAACATAATTTGTAAAACCTTTTGTGAAGCTTGCAGAGTGCCGTGGGGTAACTGCATGATCAGCATCATATAAATGTTGGTCATTAAGCAAAAGAATCATAATAATGATCAGCAGTAAAATAACAATTAGCTGTTCCCTGGCTCCCTGGATGCTGTGGTACCTACAGACCACTCATCTCCAATAAGCTGGGGATGGGACAATGGCTGAGGCTTTGTCTGAGCACCACAGCTGATCAATAATGGGAGCAAAGCAATCGCTTTCATTGACTGCTGCAGGTAATTTGTGTTCGTGGGGCAGCGCTGCTGCATCTGAGCATGGCGAGCAGCAAACAGATAAAAGTGGCAGCACATCAATTCCTGCTGCTGGTTGGGGCCAATTACTGGAATTAAAATAACCCCTTTCAGACTGCAGCAAGATGAGCTGTTGACCTGCTGGCCTAATGCAGTTACTATTGTACTTATTATTGCCATCAGTCCCTTTCCTGCCTGCGCTGGGGAATCTCTGCCACTGAAGGCACAAACTCTTGTGTTTGTTTTTTGTGCTGCAGCCACATTCCAGGGATTTGAGAAGTGCCAGGAACTCTTTGTTAACAGAGCTGGAGGATGGTAGTGCACAAAACCAAGATATCAGCTCAAGATTTCGTGGGTAGAAGAAGAAGGCTGCACTCATTGGGCAAATCCAGTGAGTCGAAGAAGTACAAAAACCTGAATAAACTCTGTGTTATCTGAGGTTGAATTAATCTCTTTTCATATATATAATTCTGCTCTGTTAGTAACATTTTCTCTTCCTGCTCCATGCCTGATGATGTGCATGTGGCTGCTGAGATGCAGCATAAACCACTGGAAACCCTGCAGAGCCAGTGTTGATCCATGTTCCATCTGAGGAGTCTGTAAGGGGGAAATCCATGAGAATGAAACCCCTTGGAGACTTCCTGGATGGATTTCTGCAGAGATGTTTCCCCAGCAGGAGTGTAAAAACCTCTTAGAAAAAAAAATCATAGCAAATAATAATTATTTTATTTTCTGACTTGCATATAAGTCTTGCTGTTTCCAACCTCTTTAAAAAAGTGTGTTTAGTTGAAAATGGAAGTTGTAATTAATTCTAACACAGAGTTAGCATTGTGATTTGTAAAAGAGGGTCATGCACTTCTAGCAAATTTATCCTGGAGTATTATTTCTTGAGCCAGATTCCCTGAGAAGATGAAATGGAGCTGTTGGGGCTACAGAAATGCAAATCCAGCCTGAGTCAGGGCTGGCACTGCAGCCTGAGCTGTCGTGGTTACGTGGAGTGTTTGACAGAACAGCTACTGAGGAAAATCAAGAAGATGAACTATGCAGAACAAGCAGATGAGATTAAGAGTACAAGGTCAAATTTCATGAAATAACTCAAGTCAGGCATAATAAAAAGGAAAGACAGAGAGCATAAAATGCTTTGGAGGGACAGGATGTTGGAGAGGACTGGGTGTGTGCTAAGCAGAAACCCAATAAACCCAATTACTCTGGTTATTACTGCCTTCACCACTGCTCCAGAGCAGCTCAGTGCCTCATTAGTCATTCCTAGCAGAATTATCATCTATCATGGCCCCATCTTTTACCTTCTCCCTTGGGAATGCAGGAAGGAAAACAAATCCATAAGCTGTCCCCTCCCCGTGTCCCCAACGAGCTTTAGGAAAGCTTCCTCATCCTTCAGAAGAACAATCAATATTAACCATCTTTTACTTTGCCAACGATTGATTCTGTCTCATTTCCCATTACTCATAAAAAAAGGGACATTTGGGCTCGATTTTATTTGTATTTAAGAGATGACAAAGACGCAGGTAGCTGAAAAATTCATGGAAACTTCCCTGGTGTTTCTTGTAGAGCTTTGGCAGCAACCTCGAGGGACAGGACTGCCCCAAGAATGAAAACTTCTCTCCCAGGTCATCCTCTAAAGCCCATCAACACAAATAAATACGGCAAGAGCTTAAAACTCTTAGATAAATGCTTCTTGTACAGAATGGTGCAGTTATTCTACTTGTAGAATTTGTGGGGTGAAATCTTAGATACCTTTAAAACTATTGCTTAAAAAACCAACCTTTTGGTTAAAAATATGGAAGGAGTCTTGTCTTTTTATTCAGAATTTTTATTTTCCTCAATGCTGAAGTGTCACTTGGAGCAGATCTAAGCTGGCTCCTGAAATTAGTGAGATTTTCAGATAGTTTTGTGTTGGTGTCAGTATCAGCCCCACAAACACATGCTAAAAAAAGTCCCTCAATTCTAATTAATCTGATTTTGAAATTCCTACCCCCTGGAAAAGCCACAGAGCTGAAAAGACCAGTGTGCAGCTCCTGGAACATTTCAGGATCTTGACAAAAGATGTTTAGTTCAGAACATGTCCAGAGTCAGCAGAATCCACCTCAATGTTGTTGAGTAATGTCAAAACCTTTCATAAATGCTGACAAATGCCACCATAATTTGTCACAGGAACAAGAGAACTCCACAATATCAAAATTCCCTGTTCAGGCAATCCTGTAAATTCTAAGGAGTAAACTGTACCTTGCTGTTGAAAAGAAAACAAAGAGCTTTGAGACAAACTCTGCTTTTCTGTCTTGAGAGGAAATTTCATCTTTGAGCAGCAATAATAAAGATAATAAAGCAGGATAAGCAGCCTGCTTTTATTGAACCACTTCAGAACAGAGTCCTTAACAACATGTTTCCTTCTATCCTGTGATTTCTTCTGACTGTAATAAAGTTAAATCAGAGAATCTGGAATATTGTGCTGGGGATGTTCAATTAGTTGCAGAGTGTCCGTGTGAGTTAATGCTGTTTGAGGGAAGCAGCACTTGAGCGCTCACAGAAGATTTGTGTTCAGTTCTGTTAATTCAGACACATCCTAGCAGATGTCTGATTAGACTAATTTAAAATTAAATGGCAAGGAAGGGGAAAAAAAAAAAAAAAAAGCTTGCATTCATCGAAAATGAACAAAAGATGAAAACTCTGTATCTCTTTGTTTGCTGAGCATGGAGTGTGTCTGGAATAGCTGAGCTCAGATTCCTCCCATCCCCTTCTCCTTCCAGCAGAACCCACCCAGACACCAGGCTGCACTTTCCCATTGCAGAGATTTATTTGAAATAAGCAAACACTCCCAGTTAAACAAACATTTGGTGAACGCAGCACTCTGGGATAATCAAAGCAATTGAAAATAAGGAGGCAAAGACATTTTGCTCATCCTCCACAGCTGGAATTCCAGCTGCCATCGTGGGCTGGGGCTCTCCAGCAACAGCAGAAGTCCTGCTCAGAAGCCCTTCCACGTGTTTTGAAGGAAATAAGGATCTGTATTCCTGATGTTGTACCTAATTCTTTACTGGAAGATGTTTCCATGACTTGGAATTGTTTGTGCACTTTTTGGGGTTTTATTTTTCTTTAGTGTTATACAGGGTTGGGTTTGGACAAGTTCTGTCCTACAGAAGGTCAAAATGAGCTGGGGAAGATGCTTGGAGTGCTTCAATCTAGATTTGCCTCTTCAAAGATGAAGGAAAAGCACAGGAAGTAAGATTCTAATCAGGGTAGATATTCTGGATAATTTAAGAAATACTTCAGAGTTAAATTGGGTTGGATGATGATGATAATTACTGTTATTTCTTAAAAGGGATTCATGTATATGTTTAAAAAAATGGGAATTTTCAAAAGTTCCTAAACAATTTATCAAATTAATTGTGTCATTAAGCACTAAGTTCAGGAGTTGGTTTTAGGAGGATAGTTCTCACTAGAAGGCAAGTACTCCTGGTGCTGGGTGATGTGCTGAGGGTGCAAAGGTGAAATTCTCTGTGGCAAGGCCCAGATCATTGGTGTGATTCAGCAGCAATTGGTGTGAGAAGAATTGGGGCTGGGGAAATGCCACGAGCTTGTCTGTGTGCAGAAAACCTCAGTGTGTGCCAGTGAGGGAGGAGCTTTGGATTTTCCTGCAGGTTCCTTGACTGCTCATTTTCCCACCTTGGCTCTCTTTGTGCCCCAGGTTAGGATGGGTACAAAGCTGTTCCCTGCTTGAGTGAGACCCAAAAATGAATTTACAGGGGGAGCCAAGGCAAGCAGAGTCCCCAGACCAGACTGAGGAATGTGACATGATTTCTGGTTATAGGGAACGTGGCTTTACACACTTCCTTAGGTTCTGGGGAATTTTCATCTCTTGAAACCTTGATTTTGAACACCTTGGTGTTTGCAGAAAATAGGCACACAGGAAACAAAATGGAGTCATTAATTTCCACCAAATTTCCAGCTCTTTTAGCACAGGATTGGAATTCTGATTATTTTTAGCCTAATTTTACAATTTTTTCTGCTTAATCCTGCCAAAGGATGAAAGTGCTCACAAAACCAACCTCCTCCACCATGTGAGATAGAGAGGAGGTGCTGATCCATTTAAATGTTTGGACACATCTGACTTTTTAAAAATGTTTTTGAAGGAAAATATCTGATTATTTTCCCAGCACCCATATTGCAACTTGAAAATCCTTCTATTTTTAATCTGACTGTCAAGGATGGACTCAATAATGTTTTCATGACAGCCCATATGCTTCCAGTGTACTTCCTACAGCTAAAACTTTGGAAATTCCCTGTCAACAGGCCCAAATCCATTGGAGTTTCACACAACAGCCAAAAGTTTGGAGTTTTTTGTTCTGCTTTCCCATAATTACCTCTGGAAGTTTCTTGGAGCAGAATTAAATGGCTGCTCCATGCTCTCAATATATTGCAGGGAATATTAAAGATCTACCTGCAGTACCTAAGGCTACAAACATAATGTATGCAATTAAACCCTAGATAATAAATTTTTAAACTTGCCTTCAATATCCAACGAGTTTCGAATTAAAATGGAATTTTAGCCAATATCGCCTAATTTGATATATTAAAAAGTTCTGCTGTATTTTTGTTTTTTACTGTAACAGATGCACATCTCAGCTCTTATTTTATACCAGAGGTGTTGTGGTTCTGTGAGAAAGAGGTTTTTGGGAAAAGCAGATGTTTGCTTTGATTGCTTCATGGGCTGCTGCAGGAATTATGGATGATCAGCAGCTCCAGTTCTTGTGTTGGCAAATTTCAGAGGATGCAGAGGGGTGAACTGTTCTTTGCATTTTCTCTCCTTTTCTACCTGTTTTATTAAAAAAAAAAAAAAAAAAAAAAAGGGGATTACAGAGTCCTTATTCTCCAGTTCTGCTACATGAGGGATTTGAGGACAAATAGGAATGTTGTGATTGGAAGCACAAACCAAGGAGAGGGAGACTTGGAGAGGTGAAGCTCTGTTTGGAGATAACTTCCAAGAGATGTGGAAGGGCAGGATTTGTGTTTTCAGTTGGTTCCTTTCCTCCTGGTTCATTCTGGGCTGGGGTTCTTGGGGCTGGGCTGGGTCTCCTGATCCAGGATGTGGCAGCAGGCTCCTGGTTTGCCAGCTCTGGTGCCAGGGTTTAACAGGGGAGCACATTTTCTTTAAAGGAGAATAATGGGACAGCCAAAATCCACTCACCCTCGTGTTCCTCACCAAGCAGAGCAGATCCTGCTCCATGTGAGCCAACCTTGGCTAATCTTAGCCCATAACCCAGGTGCCATTTTCTTGGGGAGACAGAGTTTATGGAACACCTCTGCAAACTTCTCACCCTCTCCCACCAGGTTTATGGGGTCTGGAGGAGAGGAGCTGCTGGATTAGGAATGGTTGGATTTGGGGAAGATGGGAGTGATGATGCTGAGGGAGGAAAAGTGTTTTGGGTGCTCAGCCAAACAGCAGCACGCAGGCTCTGCTCCCCGAGTGCTCTGAAGGATTCTGGAGAGTTTGGTGGCACCAGGTTGGATAAATGCACTCCAGGGAAGTTTCACCTCTTCTTTCAGGTGGGATCTCTGCACAAGCACCCACAAATTCTTCATCTTCAGCCTTCACCCAACACTTTTGGATCACCAGGTGCAATTTGTTCCTGGTTTCTGCAGCCCCAGCTCCACACACACACATTCACGTGCCTGAGGAGAAATTGAGCTTTTCAATCAGGCTTGCCAGGAAGCTCTGAGGTAATTCTGTGTGACACAGTTTGGGAATCCCTCCTTGGGCACATTGGAGCAACAACAGAACAATAAACTGGACAGGAAACATAAACAGTGAAACAGAGCTGTTTGCACAGCAGTTTGAGAGGAAACAAGAGCACTGCTCCACTCTGTCCTGGGAGAATCTGTGCTTGTGTCTGGGAGTCCTGCAAAGCCAGGAAGGGGATTTTAAGTTTGAATGGCTAAATGCAAATAGGGAGGGGGTAAATGTTCCTCCAGCTGCTTTCCTTCTGCTCCCCTCTCCTGTAAAACAAGGCATCAAAGCCAAAATGATCCCCCAGGCCCCCAGTTGTTAATGCTGTAGGACGACTGGTGCCTGGAGAAGATAGATCTGTATGGCAGCAATAGTAATGATTTTTAATTTGCATTTCAGTACTCAGGTTATTGCATATATAAAACTTCAATTATAACTTTAAAAGGCTGCTTGGATGTGATCCAGTGCGTGCTGGAGGAGAGGGAACAGCCCTTGCCCCAAACCTGCTCGTGCTGCAGGTGCTGCTTTCCCTCAGGAGCCAACAGGAGGCAAATTTTGGTGGTATTGGGATTTTGGGATCAGATGTTGATACCTTGTGTGTTTTACAGAAGAAGGAAGTGTTGCTGCCCAAAGGAGGAGGAGGAGATTTCCACTCTTCAGTTAAATGCAGGATTTGCCTTTCCAAGGTGGCCTCAGCAGAGATAAAGTAGTTTTTCACTTCTTTATTCCCCAATGTCATTTGTTACCATGTGCTCTGGTTTTGATATTATAAATACCTCTATCTCCCCTTTCCCTTTGCTGGGATTGGATTCTAATTTGAGATAAGTGGATAACAGTGAGACCTTCTTCTTCTTAAAGGCTTAGTGAATCCATACGTGGGTATCTCAGCTTTCCAGCACATCCTCCAGCATATCTGATGGACAGCAGAATGTGCAATGCTATTTTCCAGAAAAACAGGGAGCAGGAAAAAACATCTTCCAGTGGTGGTTGTGGCACTGAACACCGATATTCACTAAAATAATTCTGCTTGTAATGGAAATATTTCTATTAAATGGAGCAACATCACAAGGTTAATGGGGTTTTAAAAGCTACAATGTTTTGCTAAAAGGCTTTTTGTTTTGTTCTGCCACATGTCTCAGATTTCACAGATTTTATGCAGCAGTAAAATCACAAAACTCCACACTGTTACAAGTACCACCTCAATAAATAACTCATGGGGTAATTAATGCAATTAGGATTTTTCATGAGGCAAAGCAAGACTAAAGCTTGATGCTGAAGAAGGTAAAGAAATTTTTATTTAGACTAAAACTGCAGAACTGTCAAACTCACAAACTCTGGAAAAGAAACTACTAAATTTGAAGAATATTTAAAAAATAAAATAAAATAAAAAGAGGAGGAAGAGAGCATTAAGATGGTAATTTTGTTTTTATATTTGATTAGCAGGAAGGCCTGGAGGGATTTATATTCTGATTGAAGCTCATTTTGTGAGCTGACCATCAGAAGTTCGTGGGGTTGTTTTTATCATTATCATCACTAAACTTTGACTGTCTTCCAGGACCTGAGGCAGGATTGAGTTGTGATTTCCCCCTTTTTATATAGAATACAGCATTTTATTTGTCCTTTAAAAATCCTATGAAACAAAGCCGAGATGACAAAAAACTCATGGCCAGATGAAAGTTGCACTTAAAATTTAATATTTTGGTCATATCTACTACATCCATTACATTCTTGGGTTCATCTCTTTGAACAGGGAGGGTGTAAAACATATAATTTTTTGCTGACAGTAATTATTGGCTTGAAATTTGAACATAACTATCCAATACACAGTTCATGTTGTGTAATTAGTACTACAAAGAAGCAGGGTGGAAATGTGCTAAGTAGGAGTGAGCCTAAAACACATTATTCATTAAGAAAAAAAAACATCCCAGACTATGCCATTATGGAACTGTAACAAAAAAAAAAGACCATATTTCTTTTTTTTTTTCCATTTTTTTATACTGAGCTAATTAATGAAGAAATGTATTAACTGAACATTATTATGAAAGACAGGAAAGGCTGAAAATACTGGGATTTAAAGCAGTGATGCACAGTGTCTACTTTTTAAATATATTTTTAAATTAATTTCTGGTTAATAGTGGCACATTCCCCTCTCAGGAGGTGTTTGTGTACTCCAAGTCTGTGACACACAAGTGGAGGTTGATGTGTCAAAATGATTCATTAATAAAAATTATCTTGTCCGTGGGTACAAATTGAGGCTTTTTGCAGGCATCTCTAAACAATCCCCATCTGCCCAAATGGCTGCAAATGTGGCTGTGAACAGAACTTAAACCTTCAGCACCCAAATCACAGGCTGGAAAATTCCACATTTCCACATTTAATGGACTTGGAGCAGATGGGAAACTTTTCCAAGTTGTGCTCTTCAAGACATCCCTGTGGAATGCACTTTTCTGGATATTTTTTTCCTACAAATAAATGACAAAATTGGCTTTTGAGAAGCCCAGCTCAGCAACAGTTCTGTTTATCACTGTAGCAGCAAGCCTGAAAGTGAGCACAATCGGAGCTCTCACAGATGTTTTTCCTGAAGGGCAATAATAATGGAATTCCATACCTGGGAGCTTCAAATATCCGTCCAGAAAATCTCCTCAGCTGTGCCACAAGTACCCTGGCACCTCTGCCAAAAGATAAATATAAAAAGAAAATATAGGAAAACAAAACAGGGACTTTTGGAGTGAATTCTGCTGCAAAATCAACATTTGAAGCTTATTCCATCCCCTGCCCAACTGGATCCCTGACCTTTGGGGGCTGTGCTGGTGGAAAACAGGGAATCTGATCACTTCTTTTACTTTTTCCCACTCTTTTTTTTTATTTTTTTTTTTTCCCCCAGACTGCCACCCTCTGCTCTGCATAATTAAAACCAGTGAGTTTTTTCTGAGGATGAGTGAAATAAGGGTTTGTTCCATGTCTCCTCTGCAGATCACAACATCTGGCCTGGTCTTTGGAGCATTGTGGTGCTGAGTTACCAAAATTTATTTTTTGCAAATAGTTTTCCTCACCTGTGTGTTTGGGGAGGGGATTTCTGTTTGCTTGTTTATATTTTAGGTGTTTAAACCATCTGTGGGAAATGACCACAACTTCCCAAAGGATGCTGCTTCTCCAAGCAGCCACAACAAAAAACAAAACATGCACGAGGTGGGGACGAGGCATTTGGCACCTGGAATAATTCCCTCCATTTGCTGGAAAGGACCAAGCCAGCAATATCCAGGTTTTTTCCAGATTATCCACTGCTGTGGTAATTTCTGAGGCAATGCAATTCCTAATAAATATCACAAAGCTGAGCAGTTTGGTGGCTGTTCTCACCCACCCTCAGGCTGAGCCACTCTGCTCTTTTTCTCTTCCAAAACTGAGGGCTCTGGCACAGAAGTTGTTTTTGCTGGAATGAGACAAATGCAGGTGGCCAGGAGAGTTAATTATGTAACAGTGGGAATGTGAGAGCTCCTCAAGGATTTGAGCATTTTCCAGTGATCCTGATCTGCTTGGGAGCAAGTAGCACCTGTGAGGGAACATTTCACAGGAAAATGGATTTGAGAATTTGGAGATGTGCGTGGCCTTGTCCCAGAATTTCTCTTTCTATGCTGAATTTGAGCATGAAAAGGGGGAGAAAACTGCTAGGCAAGGACTACAAAAAGTCACAGCACAGAGAAAAGCATAGCAGCCTTTATGTGTGCAGGAAAATAATCTAAAACACATCCCTGGAGGTGCCCAAGGCCAGGCTGGACAGGGCTGGAGCAGCCTGGGACAGTGGAAGTGTCCCTGCCATGGCAGGGGTGGCACTGGATGGGATTTGAGGTCCTTTCCAAGCCAAACCTTCTGGGATTCACCTCAGCAGCTGCAGAATCAGTGCTCCAAGAGCTGCTATGAAATAATTCACATTTAAGCAGTAAAAAAAAAAAAAAAAAAATCATTTTCATGTGTGCAACCTTGATAAGCAAGAGCCAAAGGTGATCAGAAAACAGGAGCTGGCTTTTGGCGCAGGTAACAGAAGGGTGGTTCCACCTCTGGAAATGGAAAATACCTGGAAGTTTGTAACACAGACAGAAAACAAAACCAAAAACAAAACAACAACAAAAAAAACAAAACAACAACAAAAAAAATACAACCACCAAAAAAACCACCTCTTGTGCCAGTGCTGCCTGCCAGTGCCCTGTGGTGTTCAGGGTCACTGCAGCGTCCTCACCTCCTGCACTCACGTCCTAAATTTTGTGCAGTGCAGCACCCAGTGTTTTATGGCCCCCAGCTGTGCCTGGCAGTGGCTGTACATATTTTAAGTGTATTTAGAGCTCTGGGCAGTCTGTGTTAGCAGCTGATGAATGGTGCCAGCAGGACCCTGTGCAGGCTCGGGGTCAGTCCCTGCATTAACCTGCATCTCAGCAGCTTTAGGACATTTTGCTGCAGTCCTGGTTATTCCATCTGCTTGCAGATCTCAAACCTTCCATTCTTGCTGCTGCTTCTGACAAAATCTCCATGAGGAGGATATAAAAATCCAGGGAGAGGAGCCCTGGATTATTTTTTTTTTGTTCTGGGAAGCAGGTAAAGCATTGCTTCTGTTGCCTCAGTCTGTGGCACATAAATCAGCTTTTGACTTTCAGAAAAGAAGCATCTTGGGGTGCAGAGATAGAAATTCAGAATTAGACTCTTTTAACCCTTTTATCATAGAGACACACTGCTTTCAAAGTTTGTTTTTTTTTTTTCCCAAAAACCATTCTCCTTTTGGCACCCATTTCTCATGCTGGAAAGAAGGGTGGTGCCAGCTGAAAGAGAGTGTAAAGACACAGCTAAAAAATGGTTCTGCCTCCTGTTCAAAGAGTCCTGATAGTCAAAAATCTTCCCAAGTGTTTTTAAAACACTTTTTTGAAAAGCTGTTGAAATCCACAGTGTTTTTTCCTTAGACAGCCCTGTGTCATACCCACTGGGGAGATGGAACAGGCCCTTAATGGTGTTAATTTTATTGCCAGGACTCAAAATGCTTTAAAATCACAGAATCATCAAGGTTGGAAAAGCTCTCCAAGACCGTTAAATCCAACCTTCAGCCAAACACCATCATTCCCACCCAGAGATTGAGAGCACAGGAATTCCAGGGTGAGTTCTGCCAGCAAATTTGTTGTTACCTCTTCTGACCTGTTGGTTTTGAGGTGCACAAAATAAGGGCAGGGGTGAGCAGCACTGAAAAGCCACTGCCTCCTCACACTGAAGTTTTTTTAATATATTCACATTTTCCTCAAAACTTGAGTTTACTTTTGGATCAAAATTAGTAATTTGTGTTTCCTGGAAGCTCTTGGAAAGCTCTTGATGACTGCAGCCCTTTGGGAAGCCAAAATTTCCATGCAGCCTCTGCAGAGGCAATTCCAGCACCACTCTGCCCTCACTCATGAGATTGCTTCCAGTTGGATCATTCTCCCATTTTCACAGTGAAAGAATATCCTTCAACTGGCTTCCCAAATGTCTTACAATGAAAAAAAAGAACCTTTTGGTGATGTTTCTAAAAATCTGAGAGTGTGAAACATGCAAACTGATGTAGTTTTAAATGGGATAAAATACATTTTGCTCCAGCACCGTTTAGTGGTGGCACATTGTGAGGTCAAGACCCCAAAAGGTCACAGATTAGAAATAGGGGACACCCTCCCTGAATCCACAGAGCCAAGTGTGCAGCAATAAATATTACATGATGTTTCTGGCTAGAAGATGATTTGTATTCCACAGCTGCATTTCTTGTCTTCGAGACAGAGAAGTGAATTTGTATCCCATGGAGATGTTTTATTTATGCTTTCTTATTTCCAAACTTGATAAACACAGACTCCAAACTCAGAAACATAGAACTCCTCTTAGTTTATCCAGTTTTTAAGGTAATTTTGCTAGAATTTAATAGCTTAAGATAAAAATAGAAAAAAAATCCCCAACTCATTGAACTTGCCATGGTTTGGGACTGGAAATCTGTGGGGTTTTTTGGCATCCTCTAAAGACCAGACAACTGGAAAAGCCAGGAGAATTTTCAAAATTCCATATTGCAGAGAAATGGAGAAAACCTTCATTAGAAATGAGTCTCCTCATGGATTTTGGGTTCATTACAGCCCAACTAAAAATCCCAATGGGCTTAACTGTGTTTTACGATATTGCAATTAAAACACATTAAAACAATTGAGTGTGCTCACTGGATGTGCTTTTGTTTTAAAGGACATCTCTGTCCATAATATGTTCACATGGACATGAGGTTCATCCCTAGATTCCAGGGAAATCCTGGGCAATATTATTCCCAGTCCAGCCTAACCACAACATCTGCCCTGATCTTTGGAGCATTGTGGTGCTTGAGTTACTCTGAGCATTTTTGCAAATAATTTTGCTCACCTGTGGGTGTTTGGAAGGGTATTTCTGTTTGCTTGTTTGTGTTTGGGGTGTTTAAACCATCTGTGGGTAACGACCACAACAGGGCAGGGACATCACTGGTCCCAGTTTAACCTGCTCCACTGGTTCTATACAACGGGAAAAGTGTTCAGGATTGGACCTGGAATAGTGGAAGGTGTCTCTGTCCCTGGCAGGGGCTGGAATTGGGTGATCTTTAAAGTCCCTTCCAACCCAAAGCATTCTGTAATTCTGTGATATGGAGAGTGTTTAAGGGATTTCTTGCTATTGTAAAGCTGTTCCTGGTGTTTGGGGGTGAATAATGTTAAATAACATCACTGGGAAAGAGGCTGGGAGCTCAGGGAAGGAATGCTAGCAGAGGCTGGAGCAGGAAAACCTGCTGCATTTGTTTTTAGACCTCGGATTTGGAGACCTGGCACCCATCAGCTGTTGGAGACCCGTGGAACCATCTTTTCCACATTGCAATTTTCCTGCAAAGTGCACCAAGCATGGCCTGTGTGCCTCCAGGTTCTGTGGGCTGGCTCAGAGGGTTCCCTTGGCTGCAGGGAGAAGTCATGGCTGGGACTCAGCTGGCTCTGTTTGCCTGCAGGTGCTTGTTTTCCAAAATACCCTTGGATCTGGAGCCTGCACACATCTGCCTGGTGCTTCCCCATTACAACTTTCCAGTTCCTGTGATGCTCTTTGGATTTGCAGTCCAAGGTGAGGATGTGGACAAGTTGTTGGGAGGCTGGCCTGGCACAGAATGGAGATTGCTTGGAAAATGTTGAACCATTGGTCATCTGGAATCCATTCCATTCCTGCCAGGGAAAGGCAGAACAGAGAGCTCCAATTAGCTGCTGCTCATTTGCAACCACTTCAGTTAATTAGCTGAAGACAGACCAGATGGGGAAGGATTTCTCACAGAGCTTTCAGAGACACTGTTTGTTGCCCAGTTTTGAGCACTTGGGATTTTAATTTTTATTTTTTCCCCCCATTTTTCCAGGAGGCTGAACACAGGAAGGGAAATCTCTCAATCCTTTGTTCCTTTGTGAGGAGGGTTGGGTTCTCCTCAGGCTTCAGTTTGCAGCACACTGATGGAACCCAGGTGACTTTGTGTCAGCAAAGACCCAGCTCTGCTCTCTGCCACCAGGGATGGGAAATGGGAGTGAATGGGAATTAAGTCAGGTCATGGATGGGAACTGGGAATGGCTGGGAGTGGAGTCAGACCATGGATGGGAATGGGGAATGAAGACAGGCCATGGATGGGACCATGGAATGAAGTAATGTCAGCTTCTGCCCACTGCCCTGGTGATCCCAGAGCCAAGGGGACAGACACAATCAGACAAATCCTTTCTCCCAATGGACTGGAGGTTCCATTGTGCATTCCAGGGCACCTCTGTGATGCAGATGGGCACAGAACTGACCAGCAGCACTGGGGATTGCAGAAGCAGCTGGAAATCTCTCTCCTCTTTCCTATTCCAGCACAGTTACAAGGATCTTGCAGAAATGGTTATCTTGGACTGTGCATGCAGCCAGGTGAGTCCATGTCCTAAACTACGATGATCAAATGTCACATGTGGCAGTGTCACCCATTCTGATAGGAGCACCTGTCTCCAAGAGCACTGATCAGCCCTTGGCCCCATGGCAGAGACTCATCTGCACCTTCCTTCCCCAGATTTACATTTTTAGAGAGCTCTGTTTCCCACAGGCTGTGCCCTGCCTCCCCAGACTCTTTTCTGTGCCTCCCTCAGTTCAGGCTCCTCCACGATTCCTCGCTTCCTTTGACATTTCTTTTATTGCTCTCCCGTGCACCAGCTCACAGTAACACATGTTAGAACAGCAGCATCTTTTTGTAGCACTGGTTTTAATTAGTCTGCACCTTCCCCAGGGACGGCTGTTTGCTCCAAAGCTTTCTGCAGGTGCCTGTCTGTGCTCTGTGACTGCATTACCTGCAGGTGATACAATACAAGTTGTGTTTTAGGTGACTCCAAAATCCTCCCCAGCGTGCAGAATTCTCTGATCTTGGCTGATGAAAATCACTGGCAATGTGGAGGAATATTTTTAATGATGAGGGGAGGGAAAGATGAAGGTGGGCAAAGCTGCTCCTGTGGGTTTGGTGTTCAGAGCCCACTTGTTTGAAGCTGGTGTCTGAGTGCCATCCATGTCTTTCAAGGATTCTTTGCTTCAAAATGTGCTAAGAACAGGACTGGAGGAGCAGTTTATAGGATCGATAAAGCAGGTGCTGATACAGTGCCAGAGGGCTGTTTTATCCACATTTTGCTGTGCTTACAATGACTAATCCCAGGAGCAATGCAATGAAGTTGTATTAGTTGTGCTACGAGGGCCTGCACTTCTCTCTCTGAATCTGCCACGCCACATTTTCCTATTATCATACCCTGCACAGAGCCTTTGATAACTTCACAGTTCCCTGTGTTTCGCTGGTAGGCTCCATAAACCCTGACTAATTATTTTTGCATCCTACATCTCCTCATTATGACTTTTGCCTGACTCTCTGTGCCGTGCTGCTCACAGCAAGTTTTGTGAAACACATCAGATCATCAGGAGTTCTGCTTCTCCAAGCCATGGAAAATCTAAAACCTGGCAATTCTTTCTCACTTTGCTTTCTAACACCTGGGATCTTGTCTTTGCTTCTGTGAGCTGCATCTTGGCCCATTTAATTACTCTTCTACTTGTATGGAGCTGATAATCAGCTTTACTCAGAGTGTTTATTACAACTGATCATTTACCCCAGTTCTGTGCAGGATCCCAGAATGGTTTGGGTGGAAAGGGACCTTAAAACCCATCCAGTGCCACCCCTGCCACTGTCCCAGGCTGCTCCAGCCCCAGTGTCCAACCTGGCCTTGGACATTCCAG
>JANRMJ010000020.1:2390228-2413463 GCA_025584955.1 Alethe diademata
CCACCCTCCCAGGGAAGGATTTTTTTTCAATCTCCAAACCTACTCTTCCAATGTACAGCATTCTGGGCTGGTTTTCATTGTGCCAATCTTCTCTCCAGCTTCGTGTTTAAGTTCTTTTTAAATCTCATCTTTCCAGGCTATGTCTGATGTCCAGTGATGATGACCGTGTTTAAATAATAAATGCAATTTCTCAGTTCAAATAAAATCCTTCACCTCTATTTCTCCATGTTACTGTTCCTTTTTCTTGTAAATCTCATCTCCTTACTCAGCCTAACGATCTTGATAATTCTGTCAACAAATGGAATGGTCAAACAACTCTCTCCAAGATGTGTTTCTGCTCTGAGGAGAGCTGTGCTTTGTGGGATTTGCTGATTCCATTTGTTTCAGTGTCAGCACTACAAATTGTGCTGCTTCCTCCTTATTTTTAGTAATTTTAAATAATTTTTAATAGTTTTAATTTTTAAATATTTTTGAATATTTTTAATGATGTCTCATAAACCAGATCACAATGCTTGTACTTAGCACTGCTTGATTTGCTTTTCACCAAGAGTTTTTCTATTCCATTGACAACCTGATCTCTTTAACCTTCATTTGCTGAAAGCTTCTGTTCTCTTTTAAAATATACTGGGTTTGGTTCAATCTCTATTTGCAGTCTCAACCTGCATAAATATATATATATATCTCAACATAAATATATATACAATGACCTATACATATGTTCATATATAAATGTTTGTGTGCAATTTAACAGCACAGTTTTGGGGAAGGCCAAGAACAGAGCAGCAAAGCTGAGCTGGGTCAGGAAATTGGATCCTTGGAGGCAGCTCTGCCCAAATCCAGCTGGAATTGGACCTTTGGATGAGGGGATGGGTTTGGAGAAGGCTCAGGGAGATGTGAGGTGCTGCAGGGGGTGAGTGGGGCTCACCCTCTGATTTTGTGGCTCTCTCTCCCAAATGAAGTGGGATAATTTCCCAAATCCCAAACTTTTCAGCTCTTTCTGTGTCTTAATACACATTTTCTCTTATATTATGCACACCCTGTATTTTACACACCCTGTATTTTACACACTCTATATTTTACATACCATGTATATATATATATATATATAATCTCTAAATATAATTGTAATGCTTTAAATACACTGAAAAATACATATCCTCAAATAGGTCTGGCTGTTTGATATTCAAATATCATTTTTACATTAGAACAATCCCCTCCACACAAATAACACCAATCTGCACTCACATTTATTATGTGCTTCTGTTATTTCTGTTAGACATTTGTGCTTCTGTGGTTTCTATTAGGCCTTGAGAATAGATCAATATATTTTATTTGCACATTATTAATAAGTATTTATAGAAATATCATCCAGATTTATAGAAATAATATCCTCAACAAAATCCTACATGGATTTTTAGAACAAATGTTTATGGCTACTGGAAACTTGTGCAAGGTGTAGTTTGTAATATTTTTGTGACACAGCCACAGCTGTCAGAGCACAAACAGTGCTGCTAAAATTCACCTCCTATGGACAGTGATATCTGGAAGAGAGAAAAAATCAAGGAGAACAACCAGAGATACAGGAGTGAGATTAAAAAAAGGACAGCACAAGTGACAGTCTTTTAGCCAAAATAAAAAAAGAGAAGAGGTCAAATAAGTTAATCCTGAGAATAATTTATAGCTCCAATACCCAGCTCCTCTCCAGGCAGAAAAAGGAGATAAATTTGCCAACATGCTGGGAAAACAGAGTGGATCAGTGATGGGGATGATGCTGCATGATTGGAGTGCCAGAGGGATGGAGAGCAGGGCTTGGAGAGGGAAAATCAGGGGGAAGCTGGCAGGAGCAGGGATTGTCACCCTGAGGAGTGGTGACAGCTGGGAGTGCCTGAGAAATGCTGAGCCAGGATCCAGGAGGCACAGACAGCCACAAAAGAGCAAGGAGAGGGAGCTTGGCAGGGACTGAACAGATTATTCAGCGAGCAAAATGGGTGCAGATGGAGTTAAAGCAGAGAGAAAATCTCAGCCTGCACTTCCCAAGGCACCTCCTTCCCAGGTCAGGCTTGGAACAACTTCCCTAGGGCAGCAAAACAGGAATTATTTTAATAAATTATCTCTCACCAGTTTGTGGCCAGAGATAAAATCTAAACCTGCACCTCCCAAGGCACCTCCTTCCCAGGTCAGGCTTGGAACAACTCCTGGGCTTGGTGAGGCAGGAAAACACGAATTATCTTTATGAATTGTCCTCAAAGACAAGCAGGTGTTACTTTCAGGAATATTTACTACTTTGGTTTGATTCTTGGAGCAACAGATTGTGCCAATCTTTCAAATAGTTGTGAGAAAAAACTCCAAGCCTTTATAGAATGCCCCAGTTTTATCAGCACTCCAGTGCTCCCGTACTAATAAAACTACAATTTCTTATTAATATTGGGCAAAAACCTACACAAAACTCACAATTATGTTGGGTTTCTGCAAGTTAATACTTACTTAGGCCTAAAAAATGCTTCCCATGTAACAATTGCTTTGCAGAAATTCACTTCTCATAAACAGAAATGCTGTTTCAAATGTAAATAGCTTTTTTTGTAGTAAGAGGAAAGAATAAATACTGATGGATATTTTTCATAAATGTATTACTTTTGCTACATGGATCAAATTTTCCCACAGAATCTGGTCAAAGAGCACCCTCAAAATCCCTGCACTTTTATTGTTTTTAGGAAATTTGATTTTAGTTACTAAAAAGGATCTTTTGCCCATTATTGTGCAGAAATTCTTCCATTTTGTAGCTGCTGATGCAGTTTTCGAGCTTGCCTGACAAATAGGAGGGAGTCAAAATTTAACAGGGAACTGAACACAAGAAAAGGATTAACAGCATTGTAATTTTAATGTGATTGTGATTACAGACTTGCCATTGTTAAAGAAAAAAAAATAATTATATTTGATTTGATCTTTCTGCCCAGAGGAGATTCCTTTTGGTCGTGGTTTTGGTGCAGAATCACCTAAATTTGAACTGAGCTCACTTATCACACAATTAACACTTAGAGGCAAGCACGGAGCTCCAGTTCATTTACAACATGGCTAAATCTGCTTTTCAGGCACCTGCAAATGTTGGCAATCTGATCTTGCCACAATTTGGAACGTTCCTGTTTGAATTCAGACAGCTCAGCCCACACACAGGGCTGGGGTGGAAGTGGCTGTGAGAGCTGCAGCTCCAACAGATTTTCCTCCCCAAAGCCTGTCTGCAAAGACTTGATACTGATAGTTATTATTTTTATTATTCTCAGGCTGCATTGCTGGCCGTTTTCCACCGGCACAGTTCTGGGAGTGCAAATAGAAGCCTGTGAAATGTTGAACCTCCTCTCGAGCAGAATTCCGCAGAGCTGCCGCCCGTCCGTGCCCGCCTCTCCCAGCCTGTCCTTCACACCCAAACCATCTGTTTGTCATCTCCTGGCTCTGCCCGTGCCTCTCCCACAAACCAGCCATCTGCTGGGAGCCTTTTCAACTTCTGTTTGCAGCCCAGGCTCTTTTATCCATCTTACAACTCCTTGCATATGTCAAAATTTTAATTACACAGCCACACATTAGGATGTCGTGGGCTCAGGGGGCTTTTTGTAACAGTGATGGGCTGGAAGGCTTTGAAAATGTGGTTTATGGCTTGTTGATGGATGGTGTTCCTGAAGAGTGCAACTGGTTTGGAAGGGAGGGAATAGCTGATGCATGAAGTCAATAATTGTTCCAAGATACCTCCAAGTAATTGATGTCTGCATAATTCCATAAATGCTGTGGCTTTATTAAAATACAATAACAGTATTAATTTATATGAAAATTCGCCCTGGCTAACAGCTAATGCATTTAAATTTCAGATAATTTAATGCAGTCCTATCTCCTGGTAGGGTGGGGGGGAAAAAAAGAGGAATCTCAGTAGAAATTCACTACCTGCCTCAGATCTCATAAAATAAAAGCTCTGAATGACTTTTATAAGTGCAATAAATATGATTAAGATATCCCCCTCCCAAGGCAGGAGGGTGAAACCGATCTCACTGAACAAAAACCGGCCAAGAACATTAAAAATTACCATTTCAATTATGAATACTGTACATAACACAGAGATAAAAACAAAGCCTTTCCTCTCTCCTGCCAGCTGGAGGGACAGAGGATGAACCCACAATTTTTATCCACAATTTTGATGCAAATTGCTGAGGAGTGCTCCTTGTTCTTTCAGGATGAGTTTGGGAGTTGACACCATTTTAGGACACAACCTATTTTGCATGGAAATTCAAGGATGGACGGGAATTTTGATAACATGAGATGATAGAGGAGGAAGGAGCAGCAGGGCCTTTGCCACATGGTCCACAAAACAAAATAAAGGAATTACAGAGGATTAGCAGAATCAGATCCCCTTTCCCTGGAGTGCCAGGGCTTTGTCTTGTTTCCTTTTCTGGTCAACTTCTCATAAAAAGCAAGGATTTCCACACTGAAATCCAGGAACACATGGAAAGCAGATTGGTGGGGAAATGTTGTAATCCCTGACTTTGAAGAAAAAACCAAACTAAACAATTTTGAGAGAGCCCCAGAGAGGTTCAGCACCATCAGCAGGGCCCCACTGAAGCACTGATGGTGAGTGTGGTGAACCAGAGCTGGTGCTGGCTCGAAGGGGTGAATTGATTGATAGGAAATCATCCTTTAAATTGTGAATATTGATGGGTGAGTAAAGTGAGTCTTCAGATGGATGACACCGCAAAAAAAAACCCAAAATAAAACAAAACAAACAAACAAAAAAAGCAAAACAAAACAAAAAAAAATCACCAAAAAAAATTCAAAAACAAAAACAAAAAAAAAACCCCAAAAAACCCCCAAAAGAACCCACCAAAAAAACCAAAAAAAAAAACACAATTAAAAAAAACAAAAACAAATTGTGGGTCAAATTCTTGTCTCACTCAGGACACTTTCAATCTGAAGCCATCTGCAGAAATCATTGAGATTAATATTGAGCTCCAGGGTTTTATCCTCACAGAGCAAACCACCATTTTGCCACGGTGCTGATGGAAGCAGAGATAAAAGTTCAGATCTGTCTCAAAAATTCCCTTTAGCATCCCCATGCTTCACCCAGAGATCAGGGACTGCTGTAGGGAGTGTTTTAAGGAATTTTTGGGAGTGGCCCAGCTGTGCCAGCTGCAGGCAGCTTTTCCCAGACCCCTGTGAACCCCAGCTGCCTGGGGGAGCATATCCCAACCAAAACAGCCCTGGGTGCAGCAGTTTTACTTCATTTACACTTTTCCTCCTGCCAGGAAGAGCTGTTGGGTTCCAGCTGCTCAGGGTGGCTCCAGCTGAGGGCACAGAGTCCCTGCAGGGCTCTCGTGGAGCTGGGAATGTGCTGAGGGACAGCCAGGGATGGCTGAGCACCAGCAGGAGCCCAGCTGGGGGAGCAGCAGCACAAAAAACACTTCTCCACAGTTATCATACTGGAAAGAAGCCACTTCCCACCTAAACCTGAGTCAGAGCTTAAAGAAGGCCTTCCTTAGGTCTGCCTGGCTGCTGGCTGGGCTGGCACAGCCAGGGTGTGGCCAGGGACCAGCCCAGGTGTCCTTTGCTGCAGGATGGCTGGAGATGGCATTCTGGAGAGACACAGAGCCAGCAGCACAGTTAAATCCACAGGAAAATCCATCTCTTCCCTTTCACTCCATCTCCCCCTCGGCCCTTTGCTGCAAAGCCTTTCCTGGTTTTACACCTGGGAATTTCTGAGAGCTTTGCTCAAGGCAGGGAGAGAAATGAAGCATTGTGATGTGTCTTTGCCTTCATCCAGCTCTGCACACAATGGGATGCATCTTTTCTGTGAAATTTCATCATCTTGGTTAGAATGAGGAGCTGTCCTGAGTCTAAAACTACACAGAGTATTGGAGCAATTCCAAAAGATCTGTTGGAGGAGACAATCCCACCTTTCTTTTTTTTTTAAAATGAATTAAGGTAAGCAGCTAAAGCCTGAAACAACTTGAAAGGAACCCCTTCCCTTTTAATTAAACCTCTTTTTAACAATGTAGGCTTTGAAATAATTTCTAGAAAGTTTACTGTGTCCACCTGATGCTGCTGTGGAACACACCTGCACTGAGAGCTGCTGTCCAGAAATCGAGGTATCCAAGTTCCTGAGAATATTTTCAAAAATCCTTTAAAAGATTAGCCCTCATGATCCCTCAATTTACTGACTGATCCTCTGCTACCAAACCAGGCCTGCACAAATTAAGAACAGCTTTAAGTCATCTCCAGGCACTGTGATTGCTCCTCTCCACCTCTTCCAGCAGTGGGGATTATGCTCATAATGCAGATCAATACTGGCTGCTTTAATACTCTGTGTTCACTTGCTTTCAAATCCTCAAATATAATCATGCAGCCTGAATGAGCAGCTTCATTGTTTTGGAGAAATTGCAATGTTTTTGAAAAGACATTCACTTTGGCAACAGGCTTGAGGAACAAGACATCACATTCTTCACATAAAAGTTCTTGTAAATTTTCAGCTGAAGGGCTTTAAGGTGGCTATGGTTTAAACTATTCAGCTGGAAGTGCTTTTCTGGTTTTCACATGTTGATAAAGAATAGGAGACAAGAAATTTAATTTCATTCAAGGTGGAATTGTATGTTACAGATCCAAATGGAGAAAACTCATTAGGCAATAACTCTTCCTGTGGTGTCAGCATCAGGTACCTGTGCTTTTTGTGCTGTTCCAGTCCCAGAAAACAGTTTAGAATCGATTGATCTATATTTTCTCATCAGAGATGACACAAAAATATGATCTGCTGTGATATATCTGTTCTCCTTTTGCTGTGTGTATACAATGAATTCATACATATTTTATGAAAACCTTTCACCAAAAGCTCCTGCAATCCTATAAAACCGCTATCTTCTGGTGGATGCTGAGGTGCAGGAAGATTGATATTTGGGAAAATGATTGACTTCAAAAATAACTTTGTGTTCACTGAGCTGCTTCCTTAATTCAGGGAGGGGGGAATTCCAAGGAAGGGAAGGTGGAGGAATGATCATGGAATTAGCACAACATGCTAAACCTGAGGAGAGAACACATCAGCCCCATCTGCCTTATACAAACAAACTCTGCTTTAAAAGCCTCTGTCTCCTGGTTTCTGACCATTCCCATCATCATTTAATACTTTTCCTGCTTTCTAGGACTCTGTGATCAAATAATTATTTGTTATTAATATTTTTTCCCCAGACATTCTGGTTGCCACAGCAGCTCCATCATCACCAGGCTTGAAGGAGGAACAATTAGATCTTGATTTTCTTTAAGCCTGTCCCAGCCATCCCAAAAATCCAGCTGTGTGAACAAAGAACAGAATCCTTCTGGAGAGCAAACGCTGTTTGCCATCTCACAATTTGCACACTAAAAGTTAAATGACTATTTTTATCCTCCTTTTTCTGCCAGACATTAACTAAATTTGTCAATGTTAGCATGCTTAGGATTAAAGTTTTATTGACTCTTTTTTTTATTATTATTTTAAGGCAAACTGAAGATATGGCACATAAACTTTTCATAGCTGCATTAGAAGACTTCCTGGCCCAGATTGCAACTTCCAGTTCTGCTGCCAGGAGCTCCTGCTCCCAATCCTGGTGACAGCTTCAATCTGCTGCTACCTGGCTCACAGCTTGGACACAGCACCCAAATTTGGGTGCAGAAAAAAGGAAAAGTAGGAGAGACAGAGCCTGAGAGAAACTTTTCTCATAGAAAGGGGAAGATCCAGTGGTGGAAATCATCCCCAGGCTGATGGGAATGCTCCCCTGGAATCATGACTACAACACAGGGAGCAGGTTGCAATCGTGAAGGAAAATTGGTTTATTCACCATTCACTCTGAAAGGCTCCTGTCAGGTTATTTTATGCTGCAGTCTTGTTTTTTATTCCTATTGAGACACGAATTAAGGCCTTTCTGTGTTTCCATTACCTCTGTCTCTCATTCCTGTGGGTTGTCTTCCACCCCTCCTTAGCATTTGCCACATGCAAATCTGCAGCTTTGAGGTGAGAGGAAAAGCAGAATTATTTTAGGAACTGCTGTTTTCACAAGTTCCCTTGCTAAACTGCTTTCTGAGGTCATTACCCACCCATGCCTTTGAGCTTCTAATCCCATTTTCTTTTATTCAAGAGAGTCCTCTGGTCTTCAGTTAACCAGACTGAACCAGGCACTAATTTTTAACTGGTTTCCTAAATAGTTCATTGATGTTTCATTACCTGAAATATTCCAGTAAAGGCTTAGATATCTATTTTGGTAATGTAAAATTAATATATTTTCTAATATTTTCATTTATTTATAATTAAAATGATAGAATAGTTCGGGTTGGAAGGGAGGGACACCTTCCACTAGACCAGGCTGCTCAGAGCCCTGTCTAAATTATAAATGTTTACCTGTGCTCAAGAGATGAAGGAAGAGTCCTGGACTATTTTATCATGCATTTCACTGAACACAGCTGAATTCCTGAAAATTTCTGGGAATTTAGTTGAGTGGGATCTGTAGCCATAGCTGCTGAGAGGTGAAGGGGAAAATAATCAGTTTATGGTGTTATTTGCAAAAGATAGGAGCCATTCTTGGGGCTGGACTGGGATGATCCCTGTGGGGCTCAGATTTCCAGGAATAATCTGTGATTTTGTGACTTTTATTGCAATCCTGAGAGAGGCACCAATGTGCAGCATCTGCTGAGCTGTCAGCTCCACCTGCAGCAAAGGCTGCTCGTGGCTCTTGCACAAACACCCAAAATACCAGCACTGGCTGTGGATGCTCCAGTTCTGAGCTATTCCAGACCTGTAAAGAGCCCAACGAGCAGCAGGTGGAAGAGGACTGCAGGGAATTAATTACCCAGGCCTCTGTGGAGGTGAATTTTTTACAGCAGAAGCAAATCACTTCCAGGATTTCACACAGCATGGTTTTCTGGAGCAGGAGATCCCCATTTCCAGGTCTCCTTCCTGAAGCAATCAGGATTGTTGATATTTCTGTTGCTAATTGAAAATAAGATTAAACCAAACCCCACATTCTGCCCAGAGCAGAGCCCCAAACTCCATCTCACGAGCACTGAGGATGATCTGAGCTGCCAGTTTTGTTGGGTTGGGAAAGGAACTTCCCCCAGAATGATCCCAAATCTCCATTTCCAGTCCTGCCCTTGGTGCAGCTGGGAGTGGAGCAGGCAGTTCTACATGTCATGAGCACATCCTCACACACCAAGCCCATCGTGGAGTGTGTTTGATTTCCTGGCTGCCTTATTTGTTTACAACAATGCTCTTAAAATTGTCTCTCCCATCTGTGTGGTTCCTACTTGTCTGAATGAGAATGAGATATTAAAATGCCATCCAGATGTCTGGATGCATATCAGCATTAACATATTATGCAAATTGTCACCAGGATGTTTTTTTTTTTTTCTCCTCCTTAAACAAAACAATATTTGGAGGTGGAATGTAAAGAAGGGAAGCTGTGAAGGATGACAAGTGGAAAAACAAAAACAAAAACAAAAAAAGCACTGAGCATATTCAGCTGAACTTTTCAATCATTTTGGATGAAAGGGTTATGTACAAAGTGTCCTCAGTTGTTTTCACTGTAAATCTAGAGAAGGACAATTGGATGAAAACAATCTTGAAAAGCAAAACACACAATAAGCAAGGAAACAACACCACGCCTGAAGAGCTCATAAAATTAATTCAACAAAGGAAAATATAAAAGTTGCCTCTGATCTCATGAGAGCAGGACTTCATAAAAAAAAACAAAAACAGCAACAAATATTTGTTGGCTGCTGGGCATCTAATTTAAAGAAACCTTTGGCTCTGCCTCTGCAGAATGAACAAAGTCCAAGGAATTAACAGTGCAAGATCATTCCTTAGCCTTAATTGCCCTAAAAATAAGAAAATTCAGATAAATATCTTTAATTGAGGTTGGGTTTGAGGAGATCCTTACAACTAACAAGAAATACAGAGTCTCTTGAGTTCCCCCTAATAAAATACAAAACACCAAAAATTTCAGATTTATTATTTGGCTACAAATATTATAATTACTCCAAGCTTAAACTGGATGTCAGGACAAAAATGAAAATGGAAACATGGAAAGCAGGGATAATGGAAGAAGATTTTTCTAATGAAGTCACTCACATTATTTTTACCTCAAGATAAAATAAACCAACCTTAAATTGTGTCTGGCAGGTGTCTTCCACAGATCCCACACTATTGACTCCAGCACCTATTTGGCCTTTAGGCTGGACATTTCCCTGGTGTTTAACCTAAATTTCCCTTGCAATTCCATCCTGGCAATTCTCCCATTCCCTCAGTGATGGCAGGACACTTCCCAGCCCTCCTCCCACAGGGGACAGAGCTGGAGCTGATGCTGAGGAGGTTCTAAAAGAACTTTCCACATGTGAAGATATTTCCCCTCCCTCAGAATCCCCCCTAAGATTAACCCAGCTCCATCCTGCCAGGCTTTCCTCATGCTCCATTTTTTCTGCAATTTTGGCCATGTTCCCCCCAGAATTCCCTTCAGTCCAAGACAAGCCAGATGTTCCAGCTGTGGAGTTACTGAGGAGTAGCCTTGAAGAATTGCTCCACGTTGAAAATGTGCTGCTCCTGCTCATTTATCCTGATTTTCTCTCTGTTTCTCTCTGTTACTAACCCACCACCACAGCTCCTGCTCACATCTTCCCTTCTTCCCTATCACCTTATCTGCACAAGGTAGCTTGATATGATTTGTTCTCAGAACATCCATGCTGGTTCTTTTCTTATCATCCTTTATCTTCTGAGTGCTTAAATAGCTTGGCTGACTGTTTATCCTGGTATCTTCCTGGGCACAGAGCAGGAAATGATTTGGCTCTTATTCTTCACCATTTTTAATGACGTATTCCTTCATTATTGTCATTTTTTTGTCTAATACCAGTGGCACATTATCTTCCCAGAGAGTGTCTATTATGTGTCCCAGGGTTTAATCCACAGAGGGATGGAGAAGAAAGGATTGAATTTCAGCTGCTCCTGCAGCTACTCCTGAGCAAGGATGACAATCCCAGTGTGCAGGGAATCAATGATATCACAAAAATTGATCTTTAATAAATAGACTGAGAGTTGGAGTGTATCCTGTGGCAGTCAGTGCAGGCTGAGGCACTGTGTTCTGTTACATACATTATGGCAGAGCATATGCACAATCCCATCCTGAAAATAGATTTTACATCTTTCAGTTTCCTGGGGTTCTGCTCTAAAAGCACCAGAGAGTTCTAATGATAATTCTCAAATGCCAGTGCAATGTCACAAGAGAGTAAAAAGAAGGAAATCTATTCACATAGTTTAGTTCCTTCAGTCATTAAACCAGGAAAACATTGCTGGTTTGAGGATTGCTAAGCAGTCAGAGAATAAATCTGTTGGTGGATTATTAATTGCAAAGCAAAAGCTAATTTTTCAATGGGTGAACAAGATCTGCCTTTTGTTTTGGTGTTTTTGGAGTGGCTGCAGCCACAGCTACAAATATTAGTAAACTGTCCCTGCATCCTACTTTAATTTGAATTCCTGGGAGTTATGAACTAACACCAAGAGGATAATAAATAGACCACCAGATCATTTTGTAAATCTGATTTTTGCATGGAATTAATGGAGGTTTAGCCAGACTTCTTAAACCAACTTTAACTGCAAAACAAAGTTCCTCTTGGTGACACCTTCCAGATGCTAAATGCAGAATCCCAGTTTCGAGGCCTTACCCAAAATTTATTGATCCTCCCTTGACTCTCGTTGCCCTTCACAGACTGGGGGCAGCCAAGGTCTTGCTGCCTGGTTTGATCTCTGCTGCTTGCCAGAAATGCAATTCCTTCTCCAAAACAGAGATCTGGACACATTTTGCATATTTTGTCTTCCTGCTTTTCCTCAGGAGGTGTTTTCCCTGCTATTTGAACTCCCTGCACTGAGATCTTCAAAGGAAAAAAGGGAATTGCATCAAGGGAAATAAAAGATTTGCTGTAAACCAGAGACAAGTTTAGCTAAAGATTGGCAGTTTGTGTTGGAGCAGTGCAATATCTGGATGTTTTGTACACCTGAGGTGATATTGTCTATCTCACAAAGCTATCACTCTGCTAATTCAAGCAGATCTTGGGATAGCAATCATTTCACTGGCATATTAAGAAATACTTAATTTTTAGTTGGCCCTGAGTCCTTCACAATGACTCTCCTCACACACATCAGTGAGCTTCAGGTGCACAAAATGTTCCCAACACACTGATTTTAGCTATAAATATTGTCTCTACAGCTATTTCCTAAATATTTCTCAAATACTACCTGGAGAGGTAATATTAGATTTTCTCAATTTACAGCACAACCTGTTTGTATGGAATTACCATGAGCAGATAAAATATCTACTGATTTGCTTCCAGGTACCAGTACTTTTCAGGAAGGAATAATTATGAATCTAGTCAGGAACATTTCACAGAGTAAAAGTGATGAAATTAGGTTAATACATTATTTATAATGAGTGATTTGCTCAGCTCTGTGCAAAATAAGGAACATTTTTAACCAGTTAAATCATACGAGAAGAGGTGAAAGACATTGTTTCCTTTATTCTTCTCATTTTCATTCTAATTACTTATTAAGCTTTAACTTTGCCACTAGTGTGTGGCAGCTGACAATAAAGAGCTGGGCCTGAACAGATGAGCAAACATCTGGCCAGCCCTGGCAGCAAGCACTGCAGCTTGCTCTTATCCTCTTTTTTTTTTTTTTTTTTAGCCACAAACTCCTTTCCTTGAGGTTTTCCTGTCTCCTTTCCTCTTTCACTCCCTTTGTACACGGTTCTAACAAAGGAATTGCAACGGGAGGAGCACTGGAGTGCAGAGTGGAGAATGGATTCTCGTTAATCATGCAGGTACAGCTCACTGGATAATTCATAGCCCATCTCCCTGGCACATGGAGGACTTCAGGAGTGATTAACCAGCAGCTCTTGCTGCTGTCCCACCACATAAGAGAGCGTGGCAATAAAAGAGGATTCAGCTTCACAGCACCACAGAAGCTTAAATTTCACTGATAATAACAACGTGAACATGGAAATGGGAGAGATGGGGAAAATATCTCAAAGAAGAAAAAAAATGAAAAGGATAAGAAAACAGTTCTTCAAACCTAAAAATAAAAAAAAAAAAAAGCAGAACATCGTACCAGGAAATGTAACAAATTTCCAAAGAGAGGCTGTGAGAGAAAACACTCCAATCCCACAAGAAGCAATTAGAAGATCCTGTGGAAATGGTGCATTAAAAAGATGAGTCTCCAAAGGAATGAGCTGCTTTTTCCTCATCTCTTTTTTTTATTGTTGTTCCAATGGAATTCATCTGCCTGCAAGCTCTCCCCGCAGCTGGAACAGAGCTTTCCCCTTCCAGAGGATTAGCTGGCCTCTGCTGTGAGGGGCTCTGAATAAGCAAAAGCTTTTTCAAGGCTGCTGAAGAGGATGAAGCACGTTTTTATTTCTCTTTGTAGGACACAAAGCCTGTAGGAGGGAAATTGGAAAATATTGTTCCTCTCTAGCAGGCGTTGGAAGCGCTTGGTTTATTTACTCGTCTCCCACCTGAGCCAACCTCCAGCTTCATTTCAATAAATAAGCTCCCACTCCATGGCTTTTATGTGAGGAGTGGGGCAAGGAGAGGAAGGGAAATGAAGGGAAATTGTTTTGTGGAGTGGATTATGCCTCTCCCTCTTTCTCCTCCTTCTTCCTGGCTGTTTCTCTTGCCTAGAGGGGCTTGGACCTGAAAGGATTTGGGCATCTCATAAACCAGGGCGCTCAGCCCTTGGGTTTAGACACCCATCACCTTCTAGATCACCTCAAGTCTGGTTTAAAATGCAACTTTCCACTGCAATTCTTCAGCCCCACTCACCTGGGATCTGAACAGGCCTTGATAGAGTCTGCTCCCTGCAGTCCTCAGTAACTCCTGCTTCTTCCTTGGAGGGAACTGAAGGCAGCACAAATCCCAGTTAATGGGTTTTATGATCAATCAGCTCATACCTGTCCTATTAATAATGCAAATGGAATAGGATTATTGAGTTATGAGGAGCTTATACACAAATATTAACCACTAATACATTCATTAAGCTGACTAAAGTATTAATTAGCTTTGATGCTGCTGGATTGCAGACTACCAGATAGTTTTACCAAGGCCTGCTCAAATTGATTAGAGTGATCCCATGCTGAGCACTGTTTCCACAACAGAATTGATCTTTCTCCTGGATGAGGAAAACAACATTCTGAGCCACATCTGGGATGTTTGTGACTAAGCTTGGTTAGGGAAATAAGAAATGGAAATATCCTGCTGGAGTGGTTTATCCTGGCTGGGATCTTATTCTGAAGGTAATCACTTTAAATTTGATGTGATTTGGTTTAGATCCAGAAGAAAAGCAGAATAAAAGATTCTCCGTTTCACTGGGTACTGTAGAGATTTAGGTCTATGAATAAATGAGTTTTAAGGTCCCTTTTAACCCAAACCTCTCTGGGATTTTTGGTCTCCCCCTGGAGAAATGAAGGCAAAAATCCTACAAGGAAAATCATTCTCCTAACGAAGTGGACACTGTGGGTTCCTCTGCAGGTGAAAGTCAGAATAAATTGGTGTTCTCAGCACAGTCACCACAACTTCAGTGCAGGCACTCGGTGAGAAGGGTGTCAATATTGATACTTTATATTACACAGGTTTAATAATCATAATTTGGGTCTGTGTATCTTGGAAAGAGTCCAAGACAAGCCTGTGAAAGATATTTTAAAAATATCACTGACCTAAACTGACGTGGAACCATTTCACTGCATGTCTGGGTTAGGAAAGTTCCTCAGGGCTTGGTGTGAGATGAATATTCTCAAAAAAGAGTCTTGAACAAGGAAAATTTCTCTTTCCTCACAGTTTCCTCCCCCTGCTCTGGATGCTCATTGCCTCTGTAATATTTTCTCATTTCTCTGACTTCTGAAAGTGCCTTTTCCTTTGCAGCACTTCACTGACAGTGAGTGGCAGTTGTTCATTAACCATTATCTCTTCTAATTTTCTGTGAACTAATTGCAAGGAGCATAAGAAAAGCTATTAGAATAGCAAAGCTCTGAGGGATAAGAGGAGAAAAAGAACAGGTCAAGATCACTGCAATTCACAGACATATTTCTTCCAAGAAATGTGGGGGTCTAAAAGTCAATTGTTAAAAAGAAAGCAGAAAGAGACCTGCAAATATCAATTCAAAAATCAATAGAAATGTCCAGTTTGATACAAAGTTTTACAGCAATTCCTAGGGAAAATTCTTACCTCATGACATGACAAGCATCTTTATTGCATAGGGTAAATGAGCCAGTAAAAACAAAAATATTGGGAGCATATTGGAGCAGAGCAGCAGGACTGAAAAACAGGAATACTCAGGCACAAAGATAACATGGGGGAAAAAACTAAACAAAACCAGCCCACAAATGAAACCCCTTTTGCAAGAATCACTATTCTTGCAGTCCAAAGCTGTTTTCTGAAAGAGGCAACAAGCTTGGTAGTCAAAAGGGATCATTATCTGACTAATGTTTCCCAGAATTCTGAAAGAAATAGAAATAAAAGTATTAGATCTATCACAGGTTATGAGCAAAGCAATTTTGCTCCTGTCTGTGTTGATGTGTAACCCCAGCAGGAGATTCCTTATAACCTGAGCTGTTGATGATTACAAATCATCAGGTTCATTCATGTGTCACTCGTGGTTAAAATTCACTTTTGATAGCAGTGAATGTGGGTGGTGAAAATTGCAAATTAAAATATCTACCTGAGCTGTTGTGTCAATAAAACTTCAATAGCTCATGATAAAAAAGGCAGAAAAACTTCAATGAATAGTGTGGAAATAAAAAATTTCCATATTTCCCGGTCTTAAAATTATGACTAATACGCGGATGTAGCATTAAAAAAAACAAGAATTATGAAGAAATAGCTGCAGTGGTCACATGTAGGCAACAGGATACAGGAACCTTCATAAATCACAAGTGCAGCCCGAGCACAGACGGATTAACAGGTGGTGAAACAACAGCTGACATATCCAACGTGATGGGCAAGAAATATGACCAGGGTGAGGAGTCTGGACAAGCTTTAATTCAGCACAGCACACTTTGGAAAATTGATGGCTTTTCGGATAAGTTGAGAACGTTTCTGCCGTCCTGCTGGCCCCTGGGACTGGGAGTGAATCCAGCACCATTGCTGGGACAGCAGAGAGTGAAGCTGAGCACTGCTGGTCACCACTGGTACCAGTTTGGGATGATTCCCATGGCCAATTATTTAATTACTCAATTAGAGCTGTTCTGACAACACCACCATCTCGGGAGTTAACATAACATAAGGGAAAGGATTTATTACCATGCAAAAACCCTCCTGCTTGGGTGGGGGATAGCAGGAAGGGTATTCCTGAACTCCTTTTGGATGAGAACAAAAAAAAAACCAAACTCTGATAGCCTTGGAGCAGATGAAAGGCAGGTAAACAGAGCGTCAGAGAGATCTGTCATCAGAAGGACACAGCTCTGCCAGCTCAGTAACCTTCAGCAAAGAAATGCAGGATGAGATGGTTTAAACACAGATTGGAAGAATTATGGGATGAAAAATTAGTTAAATAAATCAGCAGGCGTGCCAGGTGATCCTCTGCAGCAGAGATAGATGTTTCTTTTTTAATTTACTGAAAAGGCACAATCCCTTGGCTTGGACTCGAGGCTCTTGAAGGTCTTTTCAGCCTCAACTTTTCTGATTCTCACAGGTTCAAGCAGCCACCTTGGGAAGGGACAAAATCTTTTTACACCCCTACTCCGATGAGTTTATGAAGACTTTAGCAGTTGAATTTATGGAATTCATAAATTTATGAATTTATGAACAACTTTGAAAGATCCCCAAGAAGCTGTCCCTGATGGTGACCTGCTCCATTCCATCCAGAGGAAGGAATTGCACTTTCCCATGAAGTCCATGGACTCCTGGGTTGGATCCTTCAGGAATCACAGCTGGGGGATTCTTGCTCTGGCTCAGGCTCATCCACATGGCCATGTAGCACCCTGGGACTTCAGGGCTTGGTGGCATCTGAGCTGAGGCTTTGAGGGCTTTAATTGAAATATTTGCATCAAAACCCACAGTTAATTATTGAAATCCTCCAGTGGGTCTAGCAGGTGGCACTGGAAATGTATAAAAGTTATTCTTTTGGTGATGCAAGTAATACAGATTAAAACTAATCCAGGAGAAAGGGGTAGGAAATCTGGCTGGGTTATTACAGTTGTTTTCTAAGTCCTGCTGCAAGCTATAAGTAACTCCACATTTTTTTGGAGTTCATTTTATTTCCCACTATTCATTCATTGTCAATGAAAATCCAGGTGAGCAAATTAAAATAAACCCATGTTATCACTCAGATTTAATGATTTCCTGCTGGCCCTCTTTAATGTTCAGGACTGACCTTTTTTATTTTTTATTTTTTATTTTTTTTAAATACTTACTGACCAGCAAATTTGCTGTCAGTCTTTGGTTTGCTCTCCCCTGGAATGGTCACCTCTTCCTGCCAGGGGTTGTGTGTGAGGCTGAGCTCTGCCAGCATGAACAACTTTTACCTCTCCTTGAGCTCAGAGTTTGCAGCTCTGTGTAAACATTGCCAGCCCTGAAGTCCTGGAACAAGGGAATATTCAGCTCCAGAAATTTCCAATCCATGGGATGTGAACTTGCTGATTAACTCTGTGAATGAAATAAGTGCTTTAGTGGAGTGCTGAGATGACAGCAAATGAAAATCTGTCCTAAAATACAGCAAAACCTGCAGGAAATTCCAGGCAGCTGCTGAGGAAGCAGCGTTCTCTTGAGCTGAAATGTTTAAACTTTTTGCCTCTTGCCTTGTTCTTCTGGGGTGGAGGGAACATGGGCCCACGTGGTAGCCATGGCCACCAAAGTGCCCCTATTAATCTGGATTTTCTGCTCCCTGGCTGCTGGCAGTAAGGACAGTTAACATCCCAATATCACTTCCCCTTCAAGGGTACTGAAGAGCATTGCAAGCATTAAGCTCTGAGATCAGTAATTTACTAATGAGGAAACTGATTCAAAGAGAAATTAGGAGCTTATTCTCCCCTCCACTGAAGCCAGTAGAAATCACTTTCTGGTTTCCCTGGGCAGACCGAGTGTGGCTTATGGAAGGTCACACAAGAAATCACAGAAAAATTGGACTTGAAGTCCAACACCTTTTTGCTTGTTCAGCACAAGAATAATTGTCCCTTTTCCAGAGCCTGAATCCTTTGTGTCTGAATCCCTTTTACTTAAAGCAGTTGAGAAATATTTCAATATATTGAGAAATATTACAATGCATTCAAATTTTCTAAGCCTACATTTTCAAGTTCTTGGAAGTAGCTGAACTTCATTAAAAAGCTGCTGCTCTGTATTGCTGAGACCTTTCTGAGGCATCCTGGTTTTGTGAGGACACTGAAGAAGACACAGTTTAATTCTTCAGACTTGTTATTTTAGAGGTTCTTCTCTCCAAGGGCCTGTTCCAAAGTGTTCTGCACTCAGCAGCCTCGAGGCTCCCAGGGATGTTTTTCAGGACCCCTCTCCCTGGCAATATTTCAAGCAGTTGCTTTTGTATTTTCATGCATTGCTCATGTGGCTGGGAACCTTTTCATACCAAGAGTCCAGATAAATGCCAGTTCTGCCATCATAATACACCTCAACCCAGGTAAGAAACACAGTGTTGTGTTTATAAATCTGATTCATCCAGGGCCTGGAGCTGCAGTAACTCAGACACAGGAGAGTTTATGCACAGAATCACCAGAGCTTACACAGGATTATTTATCAGCATGGCCTGTGCAGAGAGCTGGCGTGGGGCATTAGCACCCACTTGACAGAACAGGAATAAACATTTCCTGAAAGGACTCTGGGAAGGTTTATCACAAACACAGCTCTGTAATGAACCCATGGAATATTTATGCTGTACCATTCCACGTGAAATATGGGAGAGCTGCCCAAGTAAAGCCCTCCCAAAACAAGGCAAGCAGGACACTTTTATAATGGTGATAAAACTGCAGCAGCATTTCTGGACTTTTATGAACCTTATGCTTCCTATCAGTGTTCCTTCAAATTATTTATCACTTAAACATCATTCCAGCACAATTGAAATAAATGTATTTCCATGGCAGACAGAACAGACTGGAGTTTTTGCACTACTCTGGGCTTAACAAATTCCAGTGTGCAGTGAGTGGCAAAAGTATTATTCTACTGTGTCATATAAAGGATTATTTCAGATGTTTGAAATAATGCATACAGTTAAAGGTTATGGGAGAATAATGTTAAAGAAATTCATTGTTTCAGGGTTGGCTGGTAATCTGAATGATAAAAAGGTGATGACTGTTACAGCCTTGAAGCATTACAGTCATTTGGCTATGATAATAGTTCTCAGATTTGGTTATGGCCCTAATATGTTACCTGAAAGTTAAAATCAGATTCTCAGCCCTGTTGGCACATAATGATCACTTACTGTCTAGAATGTAATTTCTGAAAGAGAATGAGAGTTGATCTTGAGGATAAATCCTGCTTTATTTTATGGTTTTCCTTTTTTTTCCCCCCCTTTTTCAGAAGAGCTAAACATGGAGTTTGTATTTCAGAGAAGGAATCAATTCAGGATCATCATTTCTTGAAATACACCGAGATAAATCTGTCTCCTGCTCCCTGCTTTTATAGCTCTTTGTTCCAAGCTGTTATGGACCATGGGCAGGCAATGTTTCTCTGCTAGAAGCAATCCCCCAAAGCTGTCAGGTGGCAGAGCTTCAAACCAGACCCTACAGATGGTTTGGGCTTTGCTTTTGGAATCCTTTAAGCAGACAAGTGCAAAGGAGCAGCTCTCAGAAACCTGCCCTGGTGTTTGGGCTTGGCTGGGGCTCAGAGGGAAGGACACAGGACCCAAGGTGACTTTGCTGGGAGTGAAACAATCCCAGACTGGTTTGGGTTGGGAGGGACCCTAAATCCTTAAATCCCCCCCAGAGCCACCCCACCCATGGCAGGGACAGTTCCACTGCCCCAGGTGATCCAGCCCCAGTGTCCAGCCTGGATTTGGGCACTGCCAGGGATCCAGGGACAGCCTCAGCTGCTCTGGGCACCTGTGCCAGGGCTGCCCACCCTGCCAGCCAGGAATTCCTTCCCAATATCCCACTAACCCTGCTCCCTGTCATTTTGAAGCCATTCCCTGTGTCCTGCCACTCCATTTCCTGCATTCTCAGCCTTTCCAGAAGCCCAAACCTTCCCCTTCCCTACAGAAATACAACAGGGAGGAGTCAGAGTCACAATTCTCACTCCTTTCCCACCACCCTGAGCCTTTGTCCCAGCTCTGTTTCAAACAATTCCCACTCTTGTCACAACACCAGCACTTCACAATCCTTAATTCATCATTTTTAGGATTCTCAAGTGACAAACTTGCTGCCTGTGGTCACCACTATGGGTGGAACATTTAAGATTGCAATTTTAGCCACAGCAAGCTCACACAGTAAAGCCTAGATCAATAATTATTTGCATTGTGTGTTATAAGTATAGAATTAAGTTTAGCAGTAGAAGAGCTGGGAAAGTCAAAGCATTTTTCTATTTGATTTTCTCTCTGTAGAAAAAGTCCCAGCCTCAAAAAAAAACCCAACAACCAACAACCCAAAATATCTCCCCAAAACCCAAGAACTCCAAAAAATAAAGAAAAACAAACCAAAAAAAACCAGGAAAACCCGACAAACAAATAAAAGCAACCCAAAAACCCCATAACAAGCAAAAACCCCAACCCCAAACAAACAAACAAATAATAAAAAAAGAAACCAAAAAACCCCACAAAAACCAAAATCAAATCCCAAAACAGCCCAAGAAGAAATTCAAGGAAAAGGACAGAAAAGCATGAGAATAATATTCCAGTGAAATCTGCTTCCAGACAAGCAGAAAAAGAAGAGAAATGGTGTCACAATTATTACAATCCAGACTAGAAATTCAATATTTGTTCTGCAGTTTGTTCTCTGCTTTGTTTTATGGGGCTGGGAAGTGTTTGATTAAAAAGGGAGCCGTGTTTGCAGGGTGTATTATTCTTTCCCGATTTCACTTTTATAACTCAGGGTAGTCCAATAAATTTCTTATCCCGGAATCTTTCTCATGTCCCTGCATTTCTGGAGCTTCACAAGGATGATGACTGGAAATCAAACATTCAGGGGAGATACTGCAGTTAAGTATTAAACCTGACAGCTTTTATATGGCGAGTACAATAATTGATTTCATGTTATGCTAACCTGCTCAGCAGGTTAAAGCAGCCAGGAGAGTTCCATTTCATAGAGTAGGCACTGAATTATTATTTTTTTAAGGTTTTTAAAAGCACTGAGTCAATTTACATTTCAGTTTTCCTTTCTAAACACTTACATAGATGAAGAATAGAGTGAGCGGGCAGGAGGACAAATTCAAACCTGAAATTTCCTCTGAGGAAAAAAAACAACAATGAAGTAGTAAACAAAGCAGGAAAATACTAAAAATAAAAATTCTTGAAGGTAATGGTTATATCTTTATTTGCTGTCTTTGTTCTGGTCTATTTAGCAGCTGCTGGTGGCTTCTTGGAGTGGGGAGTGTTTGAGAGTGGAAAAAGTCTGATGGATTCCTGGCTATTCAGAGTTAAAAAAACTGACACTCTTTTAAGGAATATAGCATTAAAATCCACTGGTATAATGTCAGTGCTGAAAAATTCTGAAGTCACTTACTCTCTTCTTGCTCAGAAAGGGTCCAGGGAAAAACTGATACTTCCAATTTCTGGTAATCCTCAGACTGGAGTGAACAGTTTGTTATCATGCCCCCAAAATGGAAAATAATCTGTGTCCTAAACCAGTGCTTTTTAAAGCACATATATTAATATAAGGAAATAAATGTGGGATCCACAGAGTGTTGATGGACATGAAAGTTGCCCAACTTTCCATTTCCCTCTGCTTCAGATCATCTCAACCAGTTAGTAGAGGGATTTTTAATGTGTCTCTTATTTTGAGGTCTGGGTAGAAGTGCCTTGGACTTTCTCTGCTGTTTCATTTACCCATTTTACCCCTGGAATAGGGAGGTTCCTCCTGTGGGCTGCTCCAGGATTCACAGCCTGATCCCACTCCATAGCTAAGCTATGCCAAATAAAAATCTTCAACTTCAGGATGAATTGATAAGAAATTCCCTTTCTACCCACCCTGAGGGTTATTGCCATGCCCCAGTGCCTGCTGAGGTAACAGAATTTTCAGTGAGGACCTGTACATGGTCAGAGACTTCATTTTCCAGCAGTTTTTGCTGTATTTATGGTGAGAAATGAGTGTCACTTCCTTTCTGCACATTAGGGCTGCTGAGCTGAAGAAAATGGGTATAACTTTTCTCTTAATTCTATAATCTTATTATCCCAGCTCCAATAAAAACTGATAATGAAATCTGAGGATATTGAGAACTTGGATTTTTTCCATCAACTTTAACTTGGTATTTTTTTCAAGCACTGTGGTACTTACCATAGTCCAACTCTTTTTAAGACCATCCAGGGAAACATAAACCCTTGCAGCGAGCCATTTTCTGTCAAAATTATATCTGACCTGCATATTTTTGCAATTCTCTGATGCATTATGCAGTCAGATCAGGTAGTTCCTTGACCACTTGTTCACCCCCATCAATTGCATTAGCATTTAACATGTCAGTTTAAATTACAAAGGTAACAAAGGTTTAGGAAGGTTACAATAGATCCAATCTCATGCAGAAGTGGGGAAAAAAATAATCTTAAATCATCCTTGCATGGGAGTGTTATTTTTCCTCCTGACATGCATTTACTCACCTTCTAGAGCAACTCTGGGAACTTTTTCTGGTGAGGACTCCATGGGATCAGCACAAAATAAGAGAATAAGAGAAGCACCAGCCCTGAGGCAGGCAAGGATATTTTATTTGAACTTAGACTGCACCTCCTGTTTCTTTACTAATTTTCCCTTCTATTCTCAGCCTTTTTCAGGGCTAAATTCCCTTTTTTCTCTCTCTAGAGAGTCTGTTCTTCATTGTGTCTGAGCAGTAAATTAGGGCCTATTCTACAAGCACACAAGAACATCATCAAGAACTGGAGTCTCTTAAATTCTTAATCCTTTAGCCTTGATCAGAATCAGACAATCATTAAGGGTGAAAAAGACCTCTAAGCTCATCAAGCCCAACCATCAGCACTAATCCCTGTCTTTAAGTGCCACATCCACGTGTTTTTTGAACATTTCCAGGGATAGGGACTGCACCACTGCCCTGGGTGGTTTGTTCCAATCC
>JANRMJ010000020.1:2413563-2440293 GCA_025584955.1 Alethe diademata
GCCCTGGGTGGTTTGTTACAATCCTTGACAGCTTTTACACGAGGAAATTTTTCCTGAGATCTTCTCTAAATCTCCCCAGCATGAAGATACCTGCAGGAGGGACAGCACTGATTCCCTCAAAACACCAATCATCCTGTGCTGTGGATTTACCACTCTACCACATCAGGGTTTGGGGGTGTATTAATAAAATACCAACCTGTAATTCCAGTAAACTTAGGGAAAAAACAGTTCTCTTTAAAACAACTTTATATGCTTGGGAAAACCTGGAGGTCATGTTAATTTTACCTGGCTTTTTTCATATTTCTGTAATGGCTTAAAAACTCATGGGGAGTGATGTCAGAATTCCAACAGTGGGTTGTCTGAATACAAAATATGAAATAATTCCTCCCACATCTCCTCATTCCAACCTTTCTGTGTCCTCCCAGCACCAACCCAGGCAGCTGAGCAACATAAAAACACTGCATGGCCTTCTTGAAAAAATAAACCAGCACATGATGGGCCAGAAATGCTCCTGAGTGAAGAGTTGGAAAAAATAAAATCCCAAAAGCAAAATTCTGATAACTTACAAATTTATGTATTTATTGATTTATGTATTTATACATAAATATGTGTATTCATAATGCAACTGCATTTACGTATTTATACATCATTAAGTGCATTACAAATACAGGTATTCTTCTTTTTATAAAGGTGGAACAAAAAGCTTCTGCCAACAATATTCACATGCACAAAGCCTACATGGAAAAAATTTCAGTTGTAAGATGGGAAAGCAGCAAAATTAAAGCCAGATTGTGGCTCTTCCTGAGCTAAGGAAGCCTAGCTACAAATTTCATTTAAAATAAGCAGATATTTTTAAATTCTTGATTTCAGTGTGGCCAGAACTTGTTAAAAAGGCCCTAAAACAACAATGCCTACATCTTCAGTATCTAAAGGCTAAAAATAATGTTGAAAAAGTAGTTTAAGGAGTGGTTTGGCTTTTTTTTTTTTTTTATTTTGGCTGCACAAATGCCAGCATTTCCACATGCAGCTGTGGCACATGAAGTGTGCTGTGATGAATGGTGGTTAATAAGCGGGAGAGCAGAGCTTGCCCTACATTTGGCTGGAGTGGCTCCTCCGCTGGGGTTGGGATGTGCCACTTGCATGGCCCCAAACAGGGAGCAGCTGCTGCAGGAGGGGCTTGAGCAGGGGCTGTGTGTGGGCTCTGGGCAGGACAGCTGGGATTAGCTGGATGGAATCATCCAGAAATGCAGGTGGGTTTAAATGTGTAACATACAAGTGTGGAACAGCTGGGTGAGAAGGGACCTTAACTCCCAGCCAGGAATTCCTTCTTTATATCCCACCTAACCCTGCCCTCTGTCAGTTTGAAGCCATTCCCTGTGTCCTGTCCCTCCATCCCTTTTAAACAGCCTCTCTCCATCTTTCCTGCAGCTCCTCCAGGTCCTGGAAGGTCACACTGAGCTCACCCAAAGCTTCTCCTGTGCAGGTGAACAATCCCAGCTGTGCCAGCCTTTCCTCCCAGCAGAGCTGCTCCATCCTCTGCTCACCTTGAAGGAGTTTCCCACAGCTGACATGGGGCAAAACTGAAGTTAATAAACTTTGGTCCTGATCTTGACATTCCAGAGAAAAATAAGAGAACAAGACATTCCAGAGAAAAACTAAAAAAAGCCTAATACAAGTACATTCCAAAGTGGTGTTAGCATATTTTGACTATGCAGATGTTATTTTGAAGCAACAAGAACTGCTCTCCCCTGAGCAGAAAACTCTTTTTAAGAAGTACTTCTCCTATTTCAGATAATATCCTGGGATATTTCAAAGGAAAATGAGAATTTAAATAGAGAACAGGCCTTGTAAAATAATCTCACGAAGACCTGCACCCGTGCATTGTAAAACAGTTCAGGATTTTTGATCACTAGTGAGCCCCAATCTCTGTCCAGCTTCTTTAAATATCATCAGCAAATGCATGTGGAAAGACTCCTATACCCCCATTTGAAACTTTCATTTAAACTACTTCTTCTAATATTACATTTTCATAAATAAAATCCCCAGTTGTTTAGGTTCTTGTGGCATAAACCCAAATGCAGTCCCTATTCTTACCAAAAATAACCCTGAATACCTTTTGGTCCATTTTCCCAATGAATATTTATAGCAGCTCAGGTGTCAGAGACTCCTTTCAGCTGAAAAAAGGACTTTGTTCAGGTTTTATTGATGTAGCTCACGATACTCCTGCTCTTGTACAACACAAGGTCACGCAGAATTTCGATGTCAGACCTCATTAAAGTGTGCACTGGGCACCCTTGGCTCGTGGTGCTCCCTGACCCCAGCACCTTGCAGTCCATGAACATCAGCAAGCCTTTCTCCTGCCACATTTGCAGCATTTTTGCAGAGTCAGCCAATCAATATTGGTAAAAAAAAAAAAAAATAAATTCCCTGCCTGTGATTATCCTTGCAGCATTCCCAACCTGATGGACTCGTCAGCTCTGAGCACAGCCTGCACCTGCACTTGGTGGCTTTCAGTCCTTCTTTGGCTTGATTCACAGCAAGAGTTTGAAAATGGATCTTTCCTGCCTTATCCAGGAAATTAATCCCGTTTGGAAGATGTTAACTTTTAAGCAGAACCCATGAAATCATGGATCAGAGAGCTGGGCTTTGAAACTGCCAGCAAAGCTGAGAAATTTGCACAAAATGAAAAGTTTTTATTTTAATGACATCCTGTCCCTTCCTCAAAAAATAAATAAAAGGGAAAAAATACAGCTTCCTGTATTTCCCATTGCTGCTGTACTCTCAATCCTGTGGAATTCACTCAAACTGTGGAATTAGGTGGTGGATTTGATGTGGCACAATTTATGGTCTGCAATCAAGCTGCAAACTCAGGGGTTCAGTGCCACTGCCTGTCACTGAGTCAGACTGAGGCTAAAAAACTTCACATGCTGAAATTTGGGACCCTCCAATAATTCCTGCTTTGGAGAGCAAGGCCCCAGCTGAAGGCTGGGTGTCATTTTGGGAGTGCTGACCTTCCTTTGAGGCATTGCTGGGATTTGTCACTGCTCTGTTCATGATTGCAAATAAAATCCACCAGGCCTTGCTCCCTGTGGAAGTTCAATATTTAAGTTCAATATTTAAGTTGAAGTTCAATATTTAAATATTTAAACAGGGAATGGGTTTGCATTTGAACTGGGGGAATTGCTGGTGGAGGTGGTGGCTTGCTGAGATTTCTTGGTGTATTGTACAACAGGAGAATTCCACCCAAAAATGGAGATCTTGGAATAAAAACAGGGAGAAAAGGGATTATTTTCCTTACCTGAGGAATCCCACTGGAGCAAAACCCATCCTGGTTTTCTGGAAGTATTTCACATCACACTTTGTTACACTCAGGGCTTTAATTTTTTTTCTTTATCTGATTTTGTTTAGTGTTTCTTTCTTCCAACTGCCAGGACTATAACAGGAAAATTAGTGAGACTCTCAGATTTGAGTAAACACTTTTCTCATGCTTCTTAATCCTAAAATTAATGAAATCTTATTATGCTCCTAATTCTGCTGGCAATCTGAGGTTCCTGAAGGCTTTAGAGAAACTCCTCAAACTGAAGTTCAGCAGAGCTGGTAACTTGATTTCTGGAGGTGCCTGAAGAGTCCAGCTGTAAAATTACACAAAAATATTAAATATTTTAAGGGATTTGGGATGTCTCCATTGACAGCTTTCTATCAAGTCATCCAAAACTTTTTCTTCTTAAAAAATCCCTGTGGATAAAGAAGATTTTACTTAAAAAGCATGGATATTATTGCTCACAGTTTTAACAATCATGTTTTACAACTCCCATAACAGAGATCCATGACTGGATGAATACATAAACAAGCCTCAAACTGACATATCTTGCATGGAATTAACTAAATTAGGTGGATTTTATACCTGTTGAATGAACCAATACAAAATGTGGTGTGAACATCTTCAATTCAATTCCAAACTGGATTCATTTGCTTTGGGAGATGTACAAGTAGAAACTCATCAACCCTGGTCCCCCACTTTGTCTCCACTTGATATTTTTATATTAATTTAAGTAACTGGGGAAGGAGATTCAAAGAAATAAAGCTCTGCATTTAGAGAAAGGCACAGTTTTTCTATTAAAAGGTCTCAGAGAAATAAGAATAATATTGGGACAGAGAACTGATCAATATTCCTCTCAAAGTGGACTGACAAAGTGCACTAATTAAATTGAAAATTCTGAAATCTAAAGTCTCTGTAGTAAATCAGAAGTTTTGTCCTCACCCACTTGCCAAGGTGGGATATTTCTGGATAACCTTAGGCAGCTGGTGCTTTACTCTCTTGGGAATGGCAAAACACGAAGGAAAAATAGGAAACTAAGGAAGAAATAGGGAAACTTGTGGAAAGAGGCAGAGAAAGTAAAGCAATAATTTCTGCAAAAGGGGAAACTGAGCAGTTCTCTGAGGCAGAACTGAAGTAGATGAAACACATGTTGGCATCCTAATGCTCAGTTTTTCTTTCTGCCCTTTTCTTTATTATCAAAGGCAGGAAAGCACTTCCTTTCCCATCTTAGATCAATCCATCAGACTGCAGAGCAGCAAAACTGTGTCAAAAAAGAAAAAAAAATATTTCCACAGCAATGGAAATCCTTGAAGAGATACCTATATTTTTGCTTGATAAATTATTTCCTCATTTCTATATTCATACAAAGCAGATGTATTTTCCTGCTCTGTTGAACAGAGAAATCCTGTGAGTTCCCAGAGAAAGCTGCTATTAGGTAATTTTTCTCTGCCTGAAGAAGTTATTTGCTGTAGTTTTCAAACCCTGGTGAAAAGCTTTGCTGTTCTTCCTGTGCCCTATTGAGAACAGGTGCAAATTAATTTTTTAAAATGTTATTTTAAATGGAAGATGGTTTCAAACTTTAAATTCAAGTGTTTTCTGCAAACCAGAGTAATTTCAAACTGACTTGAAAGGATCCTGGTGTTGCAGTAATGCCAATTTCAAGCAAATTCATGATCAGAAATGGATCCATATTGTTTAGCACAGAAGTTTGGTGTCCAATAGGGTTGAGGGAGAATCTCAGGAAGATCCCAGCAGAGCTAAACAGGATTGGGATGGGCTGGAATTTGGTAAAATGGGATGAGAGAGAAGCAGGACCCCAAGCCCGACTCTGGTGATGGAGACAAGCTGCTCTCAGGAAAGCAGAAAACACCAAAAAGATAAAACCCAGGCTGTTAATGCTGACTCTCCCTTTAAACTCCCGGGTTTTCTCGAAGTTTGGAGGGTATCAGCAGTGCAGCAAGGAAGTTCCCCACTGAGTGTGGATTGAGCTTGGTTTTCCCCCAGGTTTTCAGCAGTTTGCAGAAGTTCTGTACGAGACAGGGTGTGAAGCTGTGATCTCACTTTGCCACGCACCAACAGTCCCCCTGATTTTTTTTTTTTTTCTTTTGTCAGGTCATTCAAATTAATTGGTTTCAACTTTCTTTTTTTTTTTTTTGTTTTCTTTTCAAGTGGAAGTTCATTAAAATGTTGAAAAATTGCCATCACAAGGAAAAGCACAATCTCCTGTTAACAGTGTCAACCTGCTACTGCTCTGGCTTCTTTTTCTTCTTAATTGGATCTGTTGAATCCAATTCTGCTTAGCAAACAGCTTGGATTTGGGCAAATCAGCAGTTTTGTTTTTTTCAGTGGGGGACGGGGACAAAAAAAAAAAAATCAAGAAATTCCCAACCATCCCAAACAACTTCCCAGATGTGGTGGTATCTTAATAAAGTTGTAGCCTATTTAAAACTCGTTTCTTGTATATTTAAGTTCTTGCTGAAGTGTCAGGGGACAGTCAGTCACCACTTGTACTCAATAAACTGGGAGATGATACTTCAGGAATCAATGCAGCTCTGCAGAGATTTGAAGGATGTGCATTTATTGGAGGAAGCAGTAAATAAAAATAAAGCCTCACTGGGATTTAATTTCAGTGTCCAATGGGTGAGTTGGTACTTGTGTGCATGTAGAAATAACTAAATTACAAATAAAGACGCCAAAGGAAAGGGAAAATTATAAACTTAGCAACTATTGACTAATATACAAAAAATAAGGCCAATGTCATCAAGTTGCACTCTGCTATTCTAATTCTGCATTCATTTGCATAAAATCCTTGCTGATTTGATGCAGATAATTCCTGACTCTCCACTCCATCAAGAAAAATCGATTTGTGGATATTATAGACTAAATCAAGATTTTCCTGGCTTTTGTTCCCCACCCCAAGCTCTACTGCTCTCACAGGTGAGTTCCAGAGGTGAGGGGAGCAATGCCTGGCACTGTGAGTACACAAGGAATCATAAGGAATAATCTTATCTCAATATTGAGTTAATACTATTAAAGCTATTAAAGCATTTTAAAGACTTCTTGGCCAACTCACAATTAACACTTCTTCAATCTTCTTAAATTATCAAGCACTATGAAAATAGACAAGGTCATTGTTTTATCTGCAATAAAGTCAAAGGAATTGCCAGAGAGTCTTACACATGTAATTAACAGTGTGCAATTTATTCAATAAAGCTCTCATTTAATTACAGGAACCTATTACACTGAGTGATGTGTTGGGGTGATTTATATCTCAGATGTAAATATTCAGAAAGAGGCCTCCCATAATGAAAGCAGCTGCTCCCTGCTCTCCACTCATGCTCAGCTGCAGCGTGTTGGTACAATATATTAAATATTGGGAAGGAATTGTTCCCTGGCAGGGTGGGGAAGCCCTGAGGGTGCCCAGAGCAGCTGTGGCTGCCCCTGGATCCCTGGCAGTGCCCAAGACCAGGCTGGACATGGGGGCTGGAGCAGCCTGGGATGGTGAAAGGTGTCCCTGCCATGGCAGGGTGGCACTGGGTGGGCTTTGAGGTCCCTCCCAACAATCCCTCCTGGCATTCTGGGGTTCTGTGTTGATACCAGGCCCTTATGAGCTGGCAGTGATCATTTTGGGGAGATTTAGTGTCACCTGTTGGAATCATGGCTGATGCCTCCTTGGTTTTCTTCAGGAATGTGGTCTGGACCAGCAGGCACAGCCAGGAGCTGGTGCTGAGCTGAGCCAGATGTTACATCTGCTCTTGTTGGTGTTCCTTTCACCAATAGTGAAAAGTGAAGTTTACCAGCAAGCCTGTGCTCTTTCTGCATCCATAAATTGTGAATCCACACCGATTTGCACTGTTAGACGTATAAAAGTCAGTTTGGTTTTCTTTTTCTTAGCATGGAAAAATAAATATTCGTGATACTTGCTAATAAAGCATTCCTCATTGGGATGAGATTATGCACTTGTACATTCCCTGTGCTCCCAGGGCCTGCCTGCCCTTGGGTTATCCAAAACCCAAAGGAGATTCTGCACAAAGCTTTAAACCCCAGAGCTTTTAAACTGAGAGATTCTCAGAGCTGCAATAAGTCACTGCCTCTGAGTGAGCTACACCTGTGCTGTTCTAGCACCAAAAGCACAGCAAATCACTCCATTACTTAAGTATTTTCCTCCACAGATCTCAGAGCTTTCACAAAAAAGCAGCTGAATGAAGCCGTTTATATGTGAACAGAACACATTTTTCAACATCCATTCCTCAAAAAGCGCTCACTTATGTTATCACAAATTTAAACAACAACAAAAACATCAAACCCAGTCAAACCCAGTGGTGTCAGGCTGACAGGAGTTGATGACACTCATAAAAGGAACAGATTTCTAAAGAGACATCTCTCTCGTGGAAAGTGTTAGCCAATTGATAACACAGGTAATATTCAGCACTCCAGATCTATGCTGATGTATAAAACTGCTGTCAAAATCACTGCCTTTATTGACATCAGCATGAATACTTTGCTCCTGAGGTAAAGACATTATTGTCAGGAGTAGCTGCAAACATTAGAGAAGCAATTTCTCAGTTTAACTATGTAAAAGTCTGTTGTTAAAAATCTTTACGAGCCCTTAACGTCAGAAAAAATTGTGAAAGAATCCCGTTCACAATAGAATGCCTCACTGAAAATCTTGAAAGGGTATTTTAACTGGAAAAACCACTGGATTGGTGGCAGTGGTCACTGGCAAACCCAACTGTGCCTGCCCACACCACATCTCACTTTGTCTTCTCCCTTTAGAGAAGCCAGTGGATGGAAATTTCCTCAACTCATGAGGAAACTACTCAAGAAGTGATTTCAAGAGGCCACAGCAAGAAAGTCAATCCAGCTGCAAAGACCCCATCACTTGGAATATTGCAGCACATCTGGTGTCTGGGAGCCACAGGGAACCATGGAGGGGCAAAACAAAACCTGAATAGATTCGTTTTCACAATCATAGATTCATTAATTGGAAGGGACCCACAAGGAGCATCAAAATCCAACTCCTGGCCCTGCACAGGAATCCCAGCACGTACCTGGACACAAAAGGAATGAACCACAGCCCCCCTCTTTAACCTTGCTATAATTCAGCAGAAAAAATGAGTCTCTGAAGACCAAATCTACAAAAAATTTCAATTTGCCACTGAGTGGAATCAAAACCCCGAGGCTCAGGGATGAGCTCACCTCCCTCTCCTGCTGCCCTGATGTCCCCCTGCCCCATCCAGAGCTCAGGGCTGGCCTGTGCTGCTCTCTTTGGCCCCATCACTGTCCCCAGGACACCTCACCCCACTCAGCTCTTCCCTCTAATGCAATGTGACTGAGATGAAGAAACCTCCTGCTCTCCAGAGATCGATTCTCTTCAAGCACAGCACATAAATGAATATTTTACAAGCCATATAAATGCAGCCCTTTCCATTTTTCCTTTCCGGTTCTGCTGTTCAAAGGCTGGTGCCAATTACAGAGTTAAGTTCCCATCTCAGGCAGAGTTTCCAGCCCCTCACCAACCTCCCCCTTAGAGGTTTCCCTCACCAGCTCCAAAATTAACGCATGCTGCTGTTGGCTGGATAATTTTGACAGAATTCCAACTCCTGCTTAGCTGTAACATCTGATTATTAAAATGTGAGATATTCTAGAAAATGCCCTCCTGAGGTCCTGAGCATCAGCGATGTTTTGTTGGGAAAACTCAAACTGCATCAACACTGCTGAGTGTGAAACCTCCTCTAATGAGAAAATCCCCTCTATTATGGTTCCATTCTTTAGCATCCAGTGGTCAATAGCTAATATGCTGTACCCTAAACGTGGCTATAGGGAATTAACACTCAGCACCTCCAGATCCTGCTGCATGGCCCTTTGCTTTGGACTTCAAAGGCAATAAAAAAGTAATATTGAGATCAAAGCCTCCCAGCACAATCACACTTTTTGAAGTTTGCAAACCATAGAAATTGGAGGCATTTTAGTTCGCTGGCTCTTGTCATTTTTTTGAACTCCTGAGCACTTTGAGCCACTGTTCAAACTTTTGATATAAACTCGTGTCTTGATGCACAAGGATCTGAAGATGCCAGGGAATTCCAGATTAATCCATGCTGACAGCAAGGGCCCTCGTTACCTTTCCATTGATTTTGCAAGCTCTGGGAAAAAAATCAAAATAAAAAAAGCAGCAGACACTGTTTTAAGGCTTTCCTGTGGCACAGGCTGCATCACACATCCAGTTCTTGCTCAATTACCATGACATGTTCATGCTTAATACTCCAAACCATACAACTTCAGTAGCAAACATTTTGACCAGGCCTTGAAATCTGTATTATTTAGAGATCCAAAATCATGTCAGACAGTGCTGTAAGACCTGATTGAGTCAAATTCCTCTTGAAAAGCAAAATATGGGCAAAGCAGAGAGCCAGGCCCTGAAGTGTGTGGAGACTGTGGAACAAATCTGTCAGCATTCCTTGTTCAGAATTCCTGGAAGTCACATTACATCCCAATTGCTTTTGCTTTAGGAGGGACAATCTTTGGAGGTGGCAGAGCACGTTGTTAACTCTAATTCCAGAGGACTGTCCTGAGCAGGTAAAGTGATTTCAGGTCTTGGCAGTACTCTGAATATCCAGGGTGCTGAAGGAGGTAACATCCTCTTGCTACACCACAGGCCCCTTGTAAAACAGGCTGTGTATAGCAATAAATCTGTTTATTTTTGTAATGGTGCTTCCCTCGCTCTCTGGCTGCTTCTGTTTTCTCTTAGCAAGCACTTGATTGTACCATTCTCTGTCTGTTTGCAGCATCATAAAGTGAAATTCACTTCATTGATCAGAAGATGACCTCTATCCAGTGCCTCTTAGATTAGAGATAACAGCAGGCTGCTGTCTCACTGAGAAATAATTTCTTTGGCTTCTTCAGCTCCTCTTTATTATGATTGCTTCCTAACATATCACTTAGAAACTGGAATGGAAAACAAATGAGGGTATCTTCTCCACTGTTTGTATTTTGACTTCCCAACAAACACAGATGCACACACACTGCAGCACTTGGTGCTTTAGAATAATTCATATTTTCCTGTGGAAGATGAAGAAAATATTTAACTGTAGACAAACGAGCTGAGGAAAGGGGTAAAAATGGATTGACATAAAACCTGCATTTCGCCTGAGAGACTTTATGCTTTAAACCAGGAAAAATGGGAGATGTACATTCATGTGAAATTTAAACTGTGCATACTCAGGAACAGGTTTTTAAATATCAGCAATAAAGATCATGTTGGAATACATTATCACATTCTGCACTGGAGCATGTGTTACATATTTATAACAAGGAAAGCGTGCAAGACTAATCATACACTATGAATAATGCCATGTTTTTCCAGGCAGATTTGCAGAGTGTTATCCCAGACATTCCCTTCTGCTGGGGGCAGGAGGGAGCAGAGGCTGCTCCAGCACTCCCCACTCTCTGCTCAGCATCCCCTGCAGGAGGATCCCACTCCCAAGTCAGGTGTGTGGTGACATTTAGCTGAAAATAGGCAGGAATATCTGCATTATTTTGGCTATTTCAGGCCCGTTGCTCAGCTCAGGAGAGCTTCAGCTGGCAGCAGGTTGTCCCCAGGGCCCTGGATGGTGCTGCCTTGGCAAAATGCTGGGATTTCTGGAGGGCTTGTCAGCCTCAGGAAAGCCCCTCAGCTTCAGTCTCACCATCCTCCACTTCCCCAGACTGTTCAGGAATAAAATAAACTGCTTTTTTCATCCCCCCCTCAACAAAACTTGGAGTGCCTCAGACACTGCATTGGGCTTTTGACAGCTGACCTTATTTTATCAAGTATTTTATAATTAAAGCTCCAAGAATCCGATAGTGTCTGACACTAACACAGCTGAAATACTACATGAATATATCATCCAAACCATGCCACTTTTACGAGCTGTTTGCCCTAACATGAGCTACTCAGCATCAGCCCTGTCCACTGTACTGAGCTCTTCTTCTTTTATTTAAGGACAGGGAGCTTTCAAAAGAGGGAGAGTGGGGAGAAAATGTGTTTATTCTTGGCTGTGGTGTGTGCCAGGGCTGCTTTCATGGGGTGCAAAAATCTGCCCCATTCTCAAGCATATACATGGAGAATTCTGTCCAAGAAATCACACACTGGGATTACAATCCCAATTCTAATTTGGATTAGAATCCCAATCTCAGACTGGATTAAAAGGGTGAGCAGGAGGAAAAACCCTGGTGGCCCTGGGCTAGTGGAAGGTGTCCTTGCCCAAGGCAGAGGGTTGAAATGAAAGGATCTTTAAGGTGTCTTCCAATCCAACCCATTCTCTGATTCCATGATTAACTCTTCAAGGGGATGTGCTCAGTGGGATTAAGGATCAGACATCACAAAGGCTGCCCATAAAGATCATCAATTTTTATGAATATTCTGCATCAGTAGATGAAAAAGCTCTCAAAAAAAAACCCCATTGATAGCACACCTAAATGAACTTTTAGCACTTGGTTTGCCAGCTGTGATTGGTCTAAACTTAAATTTTGTAAGCAAAACTTAATTTACCCAGGCCTCAAAACTCAGCACATTCCCAAGAGAAAAGAGCAGCTTTTACCAATTTCAGTCTCAACCATAAACTCATGGAATAAAGAAGGTCTGAGCATCCTCCATCCAGGAAAACATCATCTGGGAATCATCTCTCTTGTATCAAGAAGGAAGTTTTTGGGAAAGGCCTCTCCTCTGCTCTGGGTTTTTTCTATCCTGTGTTCCACGATCTAGTCTATAAAAGCACGGTTGCTTTTTAAATAAATCACTTCTTTTCTGCCTCTGAAGAAAGCTGTGTGTTGCTCTATCATTCACTGTTCCTAGGCTTACAGCGACAGTGACAGACACGTCTCAGCGCTGCTGTAGTTTCAGACAATTTCACCCAATCCCATTTTCAGAACTCCCAAAAACACCCAGCTAAGTTGACAGACACATTTGCTGTGTGACAGTGGCTCTGTGATGCTAATATTGGCTGTTGCCTGACATTTTCTCTAACAACATTTATATAACAATTTCTAAACTCTGTGATGCACCACGCAATTCAAACCCAGCCCTTCCATTTGCTCCCCTTATCAATGTAAAGCTGGTGTTGTATCAAGTAATATCAGAGAAGATAAATGATGACACTGTTTATTTACAGTTTACATCCCTGCAGTCAATGTACCTCATGCAGGAATTGACCTGTGGAAGAACTATAGCAGCACATTATTTGTGCAGCAGTAAAATTGATGGAAATTGATGATGCCTGAAAAACACACAATTATAGTGTCTTGATTAAAAATGGAGCACATTTCAATGAACTTTTTCCCTTCTTCTCGTGATTATGATACACAAGTACTAACATTAATGGTATTTTTTAATATAATGAACCATAAAATTACAGTTGGCAGTCAAGAGCACTCTAGCAGATAAGTAAGGCAATTTTCCTCATCATTTTTCCTTTTGTTGTCAATCTTGTTGCATAGCCCATTGCCTTTTCAATGAGCTGTAATGTGAATATTCAAGATCTTGCTTTTCCCCAGTGTATACACTCCAGTTGAAATAATTCAGTTTCATGACACCCATTTTAATATGTTTTGTTAAAAAAACTTCATATTTGTAGGTTTTCCTCTTGTACCAGAACTTGCCTGAGCATTGACAAAGACAATAATGGCATTTAAATTGTCCAGGTTTCAGGCAGATCAGCAAAATGCTTATTGAGCTTGCTGTGCAAGCAGGCTTAAAAGTTTGGGTTTGATTTTGCTCTGACACTGCCTCTCTTTTTAGGAGGTTTTATGAAGTTTAGACATGTTTGAATACTTACCCATGTAAGTATGACAATCCAATTAACTCTCAGTCTAGACTAAACCAAGTTACAAGACACACACATTAGAAGGATTAGCTCTCATATTAAAGCATTTTAGGAAATATTTATTTCATGCTATTTCCTTTGGCCTGGCAATTTACAGCTCTTGACATAAATTATCATTGCTGTAGGCTGAGAAATGTTGTATAGCCTTATCTGTGTCTTCCTTGACATAAAAAGGTAATAAAAATTAATATATTATATAGTTTTGAGTTAGGAAAAAGAAGATGTGAAGTGCTCTTGAGGGGAATTATCATATTTTTGGTTCTTTATCTATTTAGTGATAAAGAACCACAAAGGTAAATAATCTGTGGAACAACAATCCAAATTTAGGAGGGGAGCCTTATTTGCATTTTGGGTGTCTGTCACCATGTGAAAAACAAAATTTATCCTGGGAAGAGAAAAAGCCCTCCAGGGCCTCCTACATGACTGATTTAAGTTTCTTACAGTTTTCAACTTGATTGATTCGGGGCTATATTCTGTAATATTTAAAGACATTAAAATATCTTTGACTTCAAGTATTTTAAGCTTTACTTGAATAGCCACACAAAATTCCGTGACTCACAAAGATCTCTAACAACACAGGGTGAAACAAAAAGAAAGAACCAGCTATAAAATAGAAAAAATAAATAAATAAAAATATATATATATATATAAAGACCTGAAAATAATCTGCAGGATGAAAACGAGACATCAGGAGTGACAGCAGCGATGGGAGAGTGAAGTGCTGCATTTTCAGGGCTGCAGCTGTGACTCACCCATTAAAACCAGAGCATCTGGCAGCCAAACAGCTGCACGTGGGCTCAGCATGAGCTCAGGGTGCCTCCAACCTCCCTCTCCTCATCCCAGAGCTGAGCCATGGAAAATGAGCTTCACCTGCTTTCTCCCAGTACATGCCATCAACATTTTTGTTTTCATGCTCCCTCAACAGCTGATTCCCAAATGCTTTGGGTTCGCACAATTTACCTGAGACCTTTTCAGGCCAAGATGTTTTTTTAAGGTTTGTGAATTAAAAAAGGTGAGCCAGTCTGGGATTCCCTGTGAGCAGGGTCATTGTGAATTTGGTTTATTTGTTTGTTTCTTGAATAATGTGTTTGTTTTTTTTTTTTTTCCCTGTAGGTTCCTACCTGCAAAAAAACCAAACAGGCAACTTTTAGTGAGTCACACCATCACTCTGCTAATACTCTAACTGCTGTTGGAACTTCCTGGGGCTATTAATTCCCATTAGGAGCAAAAGATGAGGTTCAGCCTTTGAACATGCAAAATTTGCAAGAAATTGTTGTAAAGAAGGAAGGCCACCTTCCTGTGAAAAAACCACAAAAAAACAAATAGATGAGACCATGCTGGCTGCCTCTCCAGGAGGTTTTGGAACATGGGTTAGTTTTATCCAATTTAAAGTGAATGTGGAATAAACTCCAAGCATTCATGGAAGTACTTTCACAATTGTATCAGCCTAAAGCCACACAACTTCCTCAGTTTTCAGCTCCAAAGCTGCTTCTTTTCCTAAAATGAAGCCTTATAGATTAAGTTGATCAAAGCTAATTTTTAAAAAGAAACCACCATGATGTCCTCCACAGATAACTTCTAATCTCTGAGTAGCAAGAACTCACTGCTAATTTTGATGGCCCAGATTTCAAGTGTAAAAGTTGGTTTTAAGCCAGACCAAGTCTATAAAATAAATCAGAGTTAAGACAAATAGCAATTAAATTTTGTTATGAGGTGTGAACGATGAGATTTTTGTTTCTGATCTAGAATACAAGCTGGTGAAAAGAGGGAGTGTGAAAAAGAAAACCCTGCATGATGGCTTTTGATACCTGCCCATACAAATTTCACAAGCAGTTGTGGCTGATCCTGGCTCAGAGAGCTCAGAACAAAATGTAGGGCTGAGAAATGAAGAGTGTCAGCTTTGCAAGGAGCTAATGTGGCACAAGGTCAAGGTTGACAAACCAGCCCCAGCCTAATGCCTCAAATATGTCCAGGGCTGTGTTAGCCAAGAAAGATAAATGAAGAAACTGTCAGGCAGCGCCAGTCTAAACAATGGAACCATTTAAACTGGAGGGAATCATAATCTGAAGCAATTTGTTTTATACTGTACCATCATGATAAAGAAAATCTCTATTTTTCTCCATCAATTTGGGGTATAAATGGGAGTCTCAACAACAAAAAAAACCTATTGTCAGAATAAAAGTCACATTTCAAGGTATCCTTAGGGACAAGAGCCACTTTTTAAGTGCAGTGGAACAGCAAATATGAGAAAACAATTGTGGTTTGTGACATTAAATAAAATGTGCCAGTTGTGCTGTTGGGAGGGAGACAGGAACATGAAATACAAGATATGGTGCTCAGTAACAAGTCAGAACATTCTGGGAAACAAATCCATGCACATCCCCTGATGAGTTAAATTGAATTTGAGTTCTGTTTTTAGGAGGAGGAGAGGGACTTTGAGCTTGTGAAGGATCCCTAATCAGAATCTCTCCTCTTTTGGCCACCAAGGCAATGAATGGAGAGCTCAAAAATCCTTATTTCTCATAGATTCACTAGCATTGAGTCTTCTCTCAAAGACCCCATAGGGGTCCCTTGTCCTTGAGATCCACAAGCAGAATGAGAACACACCCAAAGAGAAGACCCTGCAGAAATAAATTGGATTAAATAGGTTGTAACATGTACATTCTGCTCCATAAAAGTGGGGAAGTAGCAGTGTGTGATAAAGCCAACAAGTGAAAGAAATTGAAACTTAAAATTCTCACTGATCCACTCTCATTTCACACTTCAGTTAGAGATTTTTATTTCCACTCATTCAGGAGTCTCATATCTTGAGATTTTTCTCTTCCATTTTCCAGATTTTAATGAGTCTATCAAGACATTTGTATAACTCTGAGGAGAAGGTTATGCAAAGTTTGAAGTAAATCCAAATTGATTTTGAGTATGAGGCACTTTAACTTAATATCCATCTCCCTCTCCTAAATGGTGCTTTACCACTTCACACTTCCCATCTCACATTGGCTGTATTTAAATAAAACAGCTTCAGATCATATTATGTTATAGAGTGGAGTTGTTTGGAAGGGATTTTAAAGCTCATCCAGTTCCTCCCACCTTCCACTGCCCCAGGTTGTTCCAAGCCCCAAAGCCCAGCCTGGCCTTGGGCACTTCCAGGGATCCAGGGGCTTCTCTGGGCACCCTGTGCTCCACCCTCACATCAACAATTTCCTCTTAATATCAAATCCTTTTATCAAATCTAATATTCCCCATCAGATAAATAATCCTGGTGATGCTGAAATGCCAATCTCTTGGGGTCAGGAATGGTTCACCAGAGGTGACACTCATGTGCAGTGTTCCTATTGCTTCTTTTACACTATAAAAAAATCATAATAGAATATTTTTAATTAGTATTTTATTTTTTCACTGCTCATGTACTCACAGCACTGAAGCAATACCTCAATAGGTACAAATATTTTGGAATTTGGTATTATAAAAAATTCTGAAGTAGCAATTTTTTTAATATTCTTTTCAATATTTGTTTCATTTCAGCTTCAAGCTTGGAGAATTAAGAATTAAGAAAAACAATTCTTGACAAACCTGTACATGATGATCAATGTTTCTGGTGAAGTTCTAGGTAGTACTAATGAAATCTAGGAAATTACTCACATGTTTAATGAGATGCATGAAATGAAGCAGGTTTTTGGACTGAGGGAGCCCAGATGTGATGGAGAGAAACCCCATAGGCAACTTCAAAACACCTTAGATGCTAAAATTAAAGAAATTTCCTATTTCCAGCTGACAAAGCTCACTCATCCTTGGGCTCTGACCCGACATTTCCGGGTGCAATATCCATGAAGTTTTTATAATTAATTATATTTTTCCATCATTCTTCAAGGAAATTGCACAAAGGGCAAAAAATCACTGGCAAAACCCGAAACAACAGAAGCAAAAACAGCAAAATAAGAAGAGGAAGACAGAGGAGCCTGCTCTAAAATTAGCCTGTGCTCTAAGCCATGTCTCACAAAACGATTTTGAGGCTGTGGTGGTGCAAACCAAGCACCAGTATTGACAGAACGATGAGAGAGGATCAGCCTGGGAAGGGAAGGATCCAACCCTGCACATCACATCCCTCTAAGGTTACAGAGAGTGGAGTCTATAAAACTCAACCTAAAAAGAGTATTATTTCTCAGAGGACACAAATGTAACAAGCTTTTCCTGATGGCAAAAATCCAATTATTGTAGTAAAGGTTGTGCTCAGTTATTTCTCACTTCATGTCAAAGCAAAATGTAAAATGAGGTGCCTGGGAACTCTGCTGCTCTACCTTTACTGCTACATAAACTTACACTCTCCCTTTCTTGTTGTAGTTAGTAAGAAAACAGAAGGAAAAACTGAAGGGGAATGTCATCAAGTGCTGGCCAAGAATGTGATATATAGATTTTTTTTTTTTTCATTTTTATTTCTCAAGAAAACTGCAAAGAAAAGTTTAGTGTAGATTGGATCAAATATATATTTTTATTTGCTGACAGAAATAAAGTTATCTTCATCTTTATTGGATTTTTTTTCTTAGATAGGAGGATATGTTAAACCAGTCCAACTGCTTTTTCTATTTGTTTGGCAGAGGGAAAGAAAAAATTCCACTCAAAACTAAAGGCTAAAGCAATTATTCCTGGCTGTATCTTTGTTTTCTGGAAAATGACAGTAGGGCTGGCAAGGAAAATGAAGTTATTTTTTTAGGAAATGACGTACAGTAAGAATTGGTGAATTTTCTGCACTGACCATTGAAATTGATGGATGTCACAATTCTCTCCTTTGTCCTTTGATGGACACAATTCTCTCCTTTGATGGATGTCACAATTCTCTCTCCCTCAATTCTGTCACAATTTGGGGGACCCCAAACCTCCCCAGGGACCCCACTGAGCTCCTTTGGGCACCTCCCTCACATTGCTAACTCAGTGACATTCCTACAGCTGCTGTAAAATGCCTTTTCCCTCCTTTTTCTCCTTTTTCACTTTCTTTGCAGATGTTGTGAGGATGTTTCAACCAATGCCCATTTGGTGCTTCCACCAGCAAGCTCCCATACCTGAAACACCAAAGTTCTTCTCTGCTTTTTGGATCATAATAAAGAGTTTTTCTTGCTCTTGGATTCTGACCTACAGAATGTTGTTTCTCTTTCTGCAGTAGCTGATATTTGAAGGTTGGATGGGGCTTGGAGCCACCTGGGCTAGTGGAAGGGGTGAATGAGATGGGCTTTAAGGTTCTTTCCCACCCCAAACCATCCCAGGATTCTGTGGTACCTGCTAAACCCCTCCATGCATCTCTGCTTTTCAGGATTTCATGCAGTGTCTGCATTAATTTTTCTGCCCAGGCACTGTAAAGCTGGGCTCCCTGCTTCACTCACACTAATAAAATATGGGAATCCATCTCAGGAGGTTTCTCACACACACTTTGGGCAAGTCCAGCCCAGATTCTGCAGTGGAACCTAAGCTGGGGAGCAATCCATGGCCCAAGAGCAGCTGTAGCAGCAGAAAACCCTGGGCTGCCTCCCTTTGCCAGGAATAAACTAAAACTGCTTAAAATCAGGGATTTTCTGGGCAGCCCACTCTGACTGACCTCACTTGAGATGACCTAACTCAGTGGAGGAAATTCTTTTTTTGCTATTTGCTGAACAAGACTAAATCAAACAAACAAATCGGAAAGGCACCGCGTACTAAAGTCTGACCTGCTGCCTCTCAGGCTGAACCAAAGCCAGATTCTGCTTCACATCCAGAGTCATAAATAAATTCTCTGTCAAATGGGCACTGCAAAGCCACATATAAAATGCAATCAAACACAAAATCCACCTCCCATCACACTGAGGGGATAAAACAGCACCCAGTGGAGGAAAAGATGGAAAAATTGGGCCCAAAACTTACATTTAAAGCAGTTTACATTTAAAAAGTTATTTAAAGAAATGGCCATGCAACATGAACACTCTATTTTGAAAAGAAGCTAGTGCTCACAAAACTTCAACTGGGAAGGTCCTATATCCATATTTGAAAAGAATATATTTGAACATATCAAGTGGGCATGTGTCTTCAGCTGGACAGCACTAATTTGGTATTGTTCTGTTGAAGCTGACAGTTGTTTGCAGCCTGCTAACAGTGTGACCTGTGTTCAGACAGGAATCTCCCAACACAAGCACTAAACGTGTTGCTTTTAGCAGGTTTTGGGAGGTGGGGTGAGGCCTTCCCAACTATTCAAGAAGTTTTCCCATTTTAACTGTGATTAGGAAACAGCAAGAACGGCTGTCCTTAATGGTCCCATTTAAGTGTTTCATTTGGATTTAGTTTTGTATTTTCATCCCAAATAGCTCAGAGTGAGATCCCTCTCCTGGCTTGAGCCTTGATATCCAGTAATAACCAAAATGCACCTTCAGTACCAGGGTTTTTCCCACTGAAAACTCTTCCAAAACCAAGGAGGCAGCCCAGTCTCAGACAGCTCTGCAGGGTACAGTTATATCTGACATAATGCTCTCAGTTAGACTAACACAGCACAGACAATAAAACACCATTTGTAGGCGGCCAGACCTCAAGGCTACCTCTCCACAAGTGTCCTTTGCTCACCTTTTAATAACGCCGTGACACTGCAGACGTGCTTACAGCAGCTGATATTTATTTACTGACCCCAATTTCGTGACACAGGCCAGGGCTCTTTGTCAGACACGAGACAGGGCTTTGCCCACCGGCTGCTGTCAGAGTCCTTAAGTCTATTTTCATTTATCTTCGCGAAAAATCTCGCCTGAGCCGCGAGCTGCAGGGCCTGACTGGCGAAGTTTAGAGCAGGTTCATCCCTCAAATTAAAATTTGATAGGGCCCTGGCTGTCAGAGCAATTTGCAGGCTCCATCAGGGCTGCTGACACCCTCTGCCCCCAGCCCTGTCTGCAGCTCCTGGCCCTGCTCTGCCCCGGGCTGGGCACCCCAGCAGCAGCTCCTGCCCCTGCCTGCCTTCTCCTTCACCCCAGCACACCCATGCTGCCCTTGCCCTTTGCATTTCACACCCTGCATTTTGTGCTGCCACGTTTATGGTGGCTATTTATGCCAAGTCTGCCTGGTGGGTGCATTTATCAGCTCAGCTGACAACAGGTATAAAACATTCCTTAAATACACTTGTGAGTGCAGAGCCAATAAAAATATTGTAATCCTGAGAAGAAAGCATCTTTTTTGGAGGCAAAGAAACCCAAAGGAAAGAGATGAGTTGATTTGAAAGCAAACTCTGAAGAATAAAATTATTCCCGTGGAAAACTCTAATAATCTGGTTTTAATATTTAGACTGCTTTGAACAGCATGCAGATTAAATTTGATATAGATGGAACTGCAGCCTCTATTTATTTGTATTCATACATACAAGAACAACATAAAACCCTCTGGAGTTCGTGGAGGAGTCTGTAGCAAATTTGCAAATAACCATATCTGCAGCAGCAGTGTATAATGGACCAGTATAATATACTGGGGAAAGTTGTCACTTGTTTGGCAATTAACACTGATATAGGAGGGAAAGGAATGAGAGGATATTAACAGATTAATCTTGGGGCCATTTAGACTGCGCTGGAGTGAAATGATGATTTTTCTCCCACTCCTGTTAGATCAGTGCCCTCTGCTGCTCAGTGCCTGGCTCTGGCAGCTCCACTGCAGCACCCAGCCCAAACCCACTGAACTGCAGCCACAGGCTGGGATTTACACTCAGGGAGGAGCCTTGCAGGGGTTTGTGCCCTCAACACCATCTTTCCAGGGAAATACAGACAGCAGGGATATTTAGCAACAACTCTCCTGACACTATTGCCTGGAAATAGAAACATCTCCATATCAGAAAAATAATTTCATTGTTTCATATCAAAATCAAGCCCCCTCTGGTTGCTGCGTAGCATCATCTTTTTCATCAAATGAAACATTTTTAATGCATTATGAAAAAGTGATTTGCATGTTCATATTGCAGCTGTACATTGAGATAAATGGTCCCACTCTGCAAACAGCTCCTGCCATGAGACTTGGCTGCTCTAAGAGTGAGGAATTTCTTCAGGAGAGTAAAACCAGCCCATGGATTCATAAAGAAATGGTCCCTAACTTGCTTTCAGCACTTCTTACCCACAGTCAGGATCTTAACCTGCAACTGAGTGATGTCACAAATGGAAAAAGTCACAGAAAATGAAGATTGGATTAACTTAAAAGTACCAAAACAAAACAAAAAAAACCAACCAAACAAAAAAACCCAAAAACCTAAAACCAAACTACAAAAAAGCATAACATTTACAAAAAGAGAAAAAATAGTACCCTGAGTTTAAACAGACTGGAAGAAGGAACATTATTCCATAAAGAATACAAATGCACATAGGAATTATTGGAGTCTGTTAATAAACTTTACATTTAATTCCTTCTTTTTAGATTGAATTTTCAGTTTATAAGCTCTCTACAACTCCCTGAGAGGAGCTTGCAGCCAGAGGGAGGTCAGGCTCTTCTCCCAGGTAACAAGTGATAGGACAAGAAGGAACTGCCTTGAGTTGTGCCAGGGGAGAATTAGATGAGATATTTGGGAAAATTTCTTCACCAAAAGGTTTTTAAGTGCTGGCAGAGGCTCCTTGGAGGGTTTTAAAAGATGTGCACATGGGGACATGGGTTAGTGGTGGGGCTGGCAGTGCTGAAAAAACAGTTGGGCTCAATGACCTTGAGAGGGGTATTTAAACCCAAACAATTCTGTAATTCCCTCACAAAATGTATCTAGACAATAGAGAGGGTCTTCATTTCCCAACTCTGCTGCTTCTCAACTCCTCCTGTGCAGGATCCTGAGTGCTTTGTCACCGTTTTCCCTTCTGTGGGATGAGAAGGTCTTGTGCTTATTACAGGGGGGTGTTGATATTGCTCAGGAAGCAATCAGGAAAAAAACCACTGACCATTAGAGTGAGGGGTGGAAATGAGGAGCTGACAGCTTCTTTACCTGTCAGGAATCCTTTCAAACAGAGTGAACACACTGGGATGAAGGACAAGTCTCAGTGCCTGGCTGAACATCACAAAGAGCATCACTGACCCACCTGGAGCACCCCAGCATCAGCACTACAGGGAAAAATCACCAAAGGAGGGACAAAGGGAACAGATCCTACGCTTTGGGGGATAAATAGACACCCACAGTGGGCTCTGAGTGTCCTGGATGCCACCAGCAGGCAGGATCCTCAGTGCAGGGCCCCAGCCTGGAGCCAAGCCAGAAGGTCCCAAACACACATCCACAGCAGCTGCTGGGAAACCTCAGGAAAGCACAGGAAACAACCTCTCACCGTGCTCTTTTGTACAACATGCCACTTTCTTTCTGCACTTCCATGCTAATTAAGCTCCTGGCTGTGCCTCTTCCTCCCCAACCCCTGCCCTTCCCTGAGTGAAATGTCAGGATTAGCGCTGCTCCAGCGGCGCTTTCGGGAGCTAACATTTAAACACAGCCCTGCTGCTGGCAAGGCCCTCCCTGGCACAGAGAGAGCCAGAAGTTTGGCAACTCCAGGCCAACATGGGCAGCAGATGTTTCTAAAGCCAGCTTCCCTCTCATTGTAAAGCAGCAGCAGCAGCAGCACAGCGGGAAGGGAGGGCACCATAAATCTCCAGTGTCTGCATAGCCCACGAGCACATCAATTCTGCCACTTGTTAGCAGGGTTTGCTGACAATCTGCGTGCCCTGGTGAGAAGTGCAGGGTGTGCAGGACAGGCACAGCCAGCTCGGGCTGGGCTGGCAGGCTCAGGTTGCCAAAAGAGGGTTCCTGCCCCACGGAAAACCGCAGGGGATGGTTTGGAGCACGGGGGTGAATCTTACAGAGAGCAGGGCCTTGGTGCAAGATCCACGGGATTGGCACGTGGATCCGAGTTCTGAGGCTGCAGCAGCACTAACAGCTGTTCCTTCACCTGCAAACAAAGCCCCAGTGCTTCTACAGCTGTGAGGATGGAGTTGATGCAAAAGTGCTCATCCTGTGATCAGAATTACAGAATTCTGGCTTTGTGCCCTCACCCCATGCAGGCATCACCACCTGCTTTCCTCCATCCCACTGTACAAACAGAAGCTTTCCTGGAGGTGTCCTGGACCCCACAGGAGGCTGGTGTGGCTCCTGTAGGGCCAGCTCTGCTCTTGCCCCAGGGTGTTGAACCTTCTATTGATGTACTTTCATGGGGTTGGGAAATTATTTCCTCAGATTTTTCTGCACAGTAAATCCATGTGATGATATTCCTCATCCTCGAGATTATGGCATCAGTCTTGCACATTGTTTTTCCTGGCTGGAGGCATTCATGCCACAACTACTCCCAGGAGCAGAGATGTCCAGGAACATTCCCTGCTCTTTGTGCTGCTTCCTCTAAACATGAAGGGTTAAACCACCAACATAAAATCATGGCTTGGAGCTGACCTGGAAAGCAAAGTTTATGAAACATTTATTTGCTGCTCTGACATCTGGAGGGAGATGCATCATTTAGGTCATGAATTTTTCTGTTTGGATCCAAGCTGATTGCTCCCCCTGCCATGCTCCACCCTCTGCTCCCCTGCACCTTGCAGCACACAACTAATTTTAAAAAGAGGGGAGGTTGACCCTTAGGAAGGCTTGGAAAGTAAAGTGTTTCCTTTTCTTTTTCAAACAGCAGGAAACAAGACTGTTCACAAGAAGAGAAAAAGTAAGGGACAAACATTTGAAGAGTGAGGAGTCAATAGGAATGAAATAAAATATTGTATATTTATGAGTAAAATGAGAATGTGTCCCTTTGAACCTTGCAGGCAGAGGAATCTGCACTGAGTTAATCAATCACCAGACTACTGATAGGTTAAAAAAAAGAGACTGATCAGTAAGCAGGTGGCAAAGGAGGCAGAGGGAGAGCAGACACACCAGCCCATCTTGTCTAAACCACCCAGGACACATCCAGCAAATTTAAATCCACATAGCAACATCCTGCTCAATACAGCTAAACTGAATTCCTCAGGCAAAAGATATTGTTTGTCCAACTTTTATCATACTTGTTTATAAAATTGAAGGACAAGGGCTTGGCTTTCTGTGGTCAATGTCACTGCAAGACGTTCTCTCTTTGCAGCAATGCCCTCTGAGCCCCCACAAATGTTATGAAAAACTGGAAGGGTGTTTGCAAAGGAAAGGGTGAAAACTGCCAAAAAAGTCAAATCCCATCCACTCCTGCCTATTACAGTGCTTCCCAAGACAGAATCCCCTGAAGGAAGATACTGTGTGAAAACAGGAGCTGCTTCTCTCTCTGACAGAGAGTGGATTGACAGATTCTGTATTTATATTTAAAAAACGCCTAACTAAGCATCATTAGTCACCCATCATCCATATTTCTCTCCCTAAATGAGGGTGCACAAAGTTACAGAGTCTCCAGAGAAAGAAATTACAATATTAATTTCAACTAAATGACAACTAGGAGAAAGAAAAAAAGAATCAGCTGGTTTAAGGAGTTCTCTAAGATCCTGATTAAGAAAACAACTTCAACACTGAAAACCACCAGTCCCCAATAAAATCTTTAAATGAGCTCCCTGGAAGGCACTGCAAGGAGCAAGATCCATGTAGGAATACATTTCAGCAGGGATGAAAGTGCAGGGTTTTCAGTCTGAGTCACAGGGTTTGAGCAGAAAACAGGCTGGAGGTGGGGACCAGGCACATGTGCACAGTCAGGCTGGGGATCCAGGGAGTTCTGCTGGAATCTTGGTGCTGAAATCCATGGAGATTTCATTGATACCCTGCTCCTGGCTCTGTGATCCCTTCCATGCAAAGTCTCACTGAAATCCTAAATGACTCTTGCCATTAAAATCCCATAGACTCACAGAAAACTTGGCTGGAAGGGACTTCAGGAGATCACAATTTCCCCATCCAATTCAACCCTGCTGGGTTAAGTAAAGTGCAGCTTTTTTTCTAATAAAATTCTGAAATTCTCCATGGATGGAAGTTCTGCAGCTCCCTAGGAAGTTGGCTCCAGAACTGCTGGAGAAAATTTGGAGAAAGGGCTCCCCATCCTTTCCTAAACTGGAGAGCTCAACAATGAGAACCAATTCTATACCACCAACATTTCCCTTGTGAGTTTTCCTTCTTAAATATTCCCATGGTCTCCCATTCTCAGAACACCACCAAACATTTATCCCAATTTTTTAGCTGCCAAATACACCCTGAAATATGTTCCTGCAAACACCAAGACTGATGTGATGTTGTATTTTAACTACACTGACTGGTTCTTTGGCTTTGCTGTGTTTTTTTTTTTTTTTTCCCTGGCAAAGTAGCACCCACTAAAAACTAGAATAATTCTAAAATAGCCTGGAAAAAATACCAATTATTTTGGAATATTTCCAGGGATTTCCCATTTCAGACCAGTCTCTTCAATCACCAAAGCCTGCTTAAAAGTTGTCTTCACAAGGAAAACCAACAAAGCAAAAACACCCTCGGCCTCAGGGAGGTCCAGACATCCATAATTTGTTGTGGAACTCACCTTTCTTTGCAAAGACTGCAAATGCCTCAATTCCTCTCTCTGCTGGGTTAAATGACACCTGGTTGAACACAATTTCATGGACACAGTGCAACTGGGAGAATTTCAGCATTTTTGCAGGAGCTCTGTGATATTTGTTGTTGGCTTGGAAAAAAAAATAAGTGTAAAAGCTTTTTCATTCCCCATCATTGCCATATAATATCACCCAAAGGAAGATGTAAATAGAAGGAGCCAAATAAGAGCTGTACCCTATTTATTAAAACTTCTCTCTGTGCCTTCAGATGTGGTAAATTCAAGTTTCTGACTCCAATTAAGCAGCTTCATCTCCATGCTTCAACCCAGGAAACAAATAGGTAGAAGGGGCTACCATATGTTTGGGGTTTCAGTTCATTAAATCCTTGATTGTGCAAAACCTTTTGAGAGCTACTACCCCATAAAACCCACCCAAAGCTATAGTTTGTGTTGTTTGGGAGAATCTTATTAAACACTTTCTCCAAAGAAATATTCCAGCCTTTTGAGAATCAGCATGACACTGCCATGAATTATTCACGCAAGGCTCTGCAAGATGGGCAAGTTTCCTGCCAAGACGTGCACAGCGAGGGGTGTTATAAACCTGAAATTGGAATGTGCAGAGAACTGATGGAAAAGATTTCAAAGATCATCTCTTTTGGAAAAAACAAAATCAAAAACAGCAAACCATAACTTCAGACCTTTAACCTTGCTCCTTCACAGCAGAGAGCCTCCTAAATGTCCCGCTTCACATCCACTCCCAAATTCCTCAATTTTAGGCTGTGCTCACACACAGACACTCGATCTCAAATGAAGCCACAGAGTGGTGGAGTTGTGATTTCTGAGAGCCAGTGGCAAAATTAATTCCAGGGATTCTTAATGAGGCTGAATCTCAGGAAAGTCTGGTGAGGTTTCTTTTGTCATCTTCATGTCCCAGCTGTGGGTGCTGACCCCAGAACCCCCCCGAGCCCCGGGCTGGTCCCAGCAGGAAAGGGGGGATTCTGCCCCTCTCAGGTGAGACCCCACCTGCAGAGCTGCCCCAGCACAGGAGGGAGCTGGAGCTGCTGCAGAGAGCCCAGAGGAGGCTCCAGGA
>JANRMJ010000020.1:2440526-2459055 GCA_025584955.1 Alethe diademata
CACAGGTGCCCAGAGCAGCTGTGGCTGCCCCTGGATCCCTGGAATGTCCAAGGCCTGGCTGGGCACTGGGGCTGGAGCAGCTGGGGCAGTGGAGAGTGTCCCTGCCATGGCAGGGGTGGCACTGGATGAGCCTCAAGGTCCCTCCCATCCCAAACCATTCCATGACTCATGCAGGCACCCCCTGATGACTCCACAGGGCTCCTCCTAAACCACCCCAGCCATTCAGATGGAGAGCCAGAAACCCAATCAGGCCTAAACCCAAAATCGAATTAGTTGAGCCTAATGCAGAAACTAACAACTAGAAAGAGCCAAATGAAAATTATAGTCCAAACTCTATTAGACTGCCATGTGCAGGTTTAGATGCTGATGCAAATGAATCAGGATTTATTTTGTCCCCCCCAAATGCACTGCACTGAATAACTGATGAAAGGCACATTTTAACTAATACAAGAGGCAGGAGGAGGTTTGGCCATCACTAATGCAAAGCAACCCCACACCACCTCTCATTGTTTTGGTGGTATTTGCACGAGGGGAGAAACAGCCCTGTAAGCACAGAGAGTTGATGTGAGTGATTGCTGAGCACATTTTAATAATTAATTCCACAAATAAGTGAAGTCTATTTTAATTTCACCCTAGACAGAATTGCTGTCTCAGTGAAGGAAACTGCAAACTCTTCTATTGCTGAACCTAACACTGATGCTTTGGAAACATTACAGAAACAGCAGGAAAGTGATGAAGAATATATAGAGTGCTGAAACTTCTGAGCTATCCAAAGTGCTCCTGGAAGACCCTGCAGATAATCTTTGGGGAATAATCCAAACAGCTCTGTTGTATAAAGTTACATTAAATGACTGAACATCACGCTGTGATTGAAAAGCCATGCCCAAAAATGCTGATCAGTTTGATTGGACATGGATTCAGTTCCAGTGCCTCAAAAGGCCTGTAAAGAACAGCTTAGTAAAGAAAAAGAGAGTGACTCAAGCCACCAAAGTGATCCTGCTTGCATGTTTCAAACAGCAATGTAATGGAATTATTTATCTGTGAAGGAACTGCTAAGAGGATCGGGGAAAAAAAGAGTTTGGAAATCTCTGTTTTCCTTCAACTCAGATAAAGCTGGTTTGTCCTGTATTTTGACTTCTCAGAAGTTTCTAAAAAGGCCCTTGGCATCATGGCTAAAACCACAACAGTGCTTTGCAAAGCCCTAATGTGTCCATGTTGTGGTCAAGAAGGATTTTATACCCACAGAGTAGCTGAGGTGCACCCTTCTGAAAAGGGAATGTTTCTACATTTCCTCAGCTTCTTCCCAAAAAATAAGAGTTTGAAATTCACTCACAGTTTCCAAATATGGGCCCTTTTCTTATTTGGAGAAGTATGATTTTTTTTTTCCCCCCGCTTTTCTTTCAAAGGAAGAGGAGTTCATGTTGGGAAATTGCACATATTTTGGGGAAAAGCTTCTTCACTAGAGCAAGTCCTGCTTCCAGTGGGGAGGGAATCCACTTTGGGAAGAAATTGGAGTATTTTCAGCAGTATGAGGTCACTAATGTTATTTCTCTGATGCCTGAGAATTCATGGCCCTATTCCAGCTCCAAAAAAAGAGTATCTGTGGACACATCACCCATGAGCTTTTCTTATAAGAGAAAAGCTGCATTTTCTTATGAGATCTTTGCATTTTGAACCAAAAGGATTTAGGAACTGATTTATTGTTATTGTGTCAGGTGAAGATAATCTTCCTGCCACTCTGAAAAGCTTCACTTTAAATACTCAGATTGTACTGGGGACCCTTGTCCTTTTTCTGAGCTAAGACCTTTGGCATTTCTCTGAGATCAATCCACATAAGCAAAGGATTTTATAAACTTGTTACTGAGCTGTCCCAGCCTAAAATATAGTCTGCAAATACATATCCTGGTTCTGTAAATAAGGTTACTACACATAATCCCACAGGTTCCAGTATTATATGTACATAATAAAGCTGCAGATCTTATTCAATTTCCAGGTATTTTGTGAGGAGAGCTACTGGCATATCCTCAAGGGCCAAATATTTCATTCAAAGGCAAGGAGATATTATCATACTCTGAATAGATATAGTAGTTAGTTTGTACAGCATCTCATAAAAGGGTAATTTGCAGACTTGAAGAAAAAAAAAGAGCTGCTTTAAGGAACACAGGGAATATTTATGTAGCTACACAAATTACTTGGTTGAGTATTATTCCAGAGACTTATTTTAGAAACTGAAATTACTCCTTACAATGTAACTTTTACCATTATTATTATTATCTCTTGCACTTAAAGATATTAAATCCTTGCCTTGAAGTTTGGCTCTTGAACAGGCAATTATGATTAAAGCACTTCATCTTCTTGGCCCCTTAATTCATCACAGCAACTAGCCAAGTTCCACACAAAGTCTGGGATAAATGGAGCTGGCCCAGGCAGCCCCAGTGCAGCACAGCAAATCCAACCACAGGGTGAGCACATCCTTGTTTTTCTCTCAGTGACAACATCCCTGCTGCTTCAATGTTCATTTTTGGATCTCATGCAGTACCTTGCAAACAGCAGAAGAATTAGGTTATCTGGAAAATAAAGTGATTTTCCCATTTTTCAAATCAATGGTGAAAATGAACTTAATTATTAATGTAAAGGAAACAAGTGAGTCCAAATTGCTCGGGGTGGTGTTTCCATTCTTTTTCTGTTTCCCTGTCTCTCAAGAGAGCATGGAAAATGTTATCCTGAAGGTTGTACCATTGGCAAACTGGAATTAGAGCTCAGTGAACGCAAGATTGAAATGCTGCTGCTCACCCAGGGAGGCAGAGGGGCTGCAGGACTCAGTGTTAATATGTTCACTTTAATAATCAAGTTAATGAAGACCATTGCTTCAGACAAGATGTGCCTATCATGGTTGTATCTTATCTATCTTTCATACATTTAGTCAATATACAATGATGCTGAACATATCTGGGCAAACATAGCTAATTTTTTACCCTGAAAGCTAATCAATAATATTTCCTTTTGCAGGTCTCTGTTAACTCTTGGAAACAAGGGGCTGGCAACACATGACTGATACTTCCTCCCTGTCTGACATCTGGGGGTTCTAAATCCATATAAAGATCATTGCTGAGCCTCGTGGTGACACCTCTGCACCATGCAAAAACCTAAAAGTTGTTCTGAAGAAATTACTGGAAAGGTATTTTCTCTGCATGAGGAGTTTTAGAAAATTGGATGGTTCTTGATCAAGCAGGAAAAGGGTCTCCAAAAATACCCCCTAATTTTCATGGGAACATGGATTGGGAATCTGTGTCCTGGGCTGCAAATCCTCTCTGAGCACAGAAGTGAAACACCCCCAAAATTCAGGTGGTGTCTTTATTTTATCTGTGCCACAGCCTCCATGGGGTGCTGGAGAACACAACTTGGGGAAGTGACTGGACTGAAACCCAACAAACTAAAGCTGCCTTCACACTTTCCCCACAACTGCTGTTGTGTTGGCCACAAACAGGAATTGCAGGACAGAGATGCTGACTGGAATTCTTCTGTGAAGAACATGAAATGATGCCATCAATTGATAATGACTGGAGCAGGACTGGGAAATAATGACCACCATGAAATAATGACCACCAGCCTCCTAGGGAAAACAGGGATGACAGAAATAATAACTAGTAGGGGATGAAATAGAAGGAATATATTCATGGATAAATGAGAGTCCTGGCTGGAGCCTTTGAGCCCAGCTCACGTCCCTGGGTGTGCTTTGATCTGCAGCATCCCAGCCCTGGGAGTCTTTGCTCTGTCTCTTTTTAATGCCACATTTCTTTCTCAGCTTTTTCCTCGCTGAAGTAGACCATGAATTAGATTATTGCAGCACAGCAGAGACCCTCAGCAAGCAGCAGAGGACCCGTGGTGGGACATGCTGCTGATGGCCAGGACAGACAATGCCCCACTCCTGTTATCCAATTTATAGCTCCAAAATGTCTCAGTTCCACAGGCTACAACACAGAGATGCTGCAGGACTGACATTCCTTAGAAATCCCTTCCTGATGATCAATCCACCCTGTGAAATAATTATATTTTATTCATTTATCCGAGTTGTAATTCTCCATAAGCAAAAGCAGAAGCCCAAATAAACAAAACTCAACTAGGTTGCATGATCAAAGCTCCTTATGAAGTTCCTGATAATTTCCTCCCAAGTCACTCAAGTGGAAACCAGAATTCTTAAATAAAATTACAGCTCCTTGGAATTCACAGCCATTTGCCAGATAATGCATTATAGCACAAACACCAACGAAAGACAACCTGACAACACCCAAAATATGGACATATTACAGTAAAAAAGACTTCATTAAAAGCCCTACAAAAAGTGCTTTCCATACATTTCACAAGAAGAGGGATGTGTGCACACTGATTCTGAGTTTGCCCAGTTGTGGAAATCCCATTTGGAAATATTAAGAGCTAAATAGTGCATTTCCTATTTTTAGGACTTGGAAACTGAGGACAATCTGTCAGCTGCTCAGAGAATATTTTTTTTTGCCCACAGTTACCCAAAGTGACCATTATTTGACAAAATTCTCTCCAAAAATAACCCTGAATATTGCTAGTCTCATTGGGAAATGCTGCAGTTGCAAAGGCACTGACTTTTGGCAGAGGTTTCTTTAGTGATAAGAACAAAGCAACACTCATTAAAAAACCAAGCCAACAAACCAACCACTGTTAGATAATTAAAAGAATGCTTGTTTTCTTAATTTTAACACTAAAGAGCTACAGAGCACACTAAGAAAAACATTAAAATAAGATTTGTAGGGTGGTGAGTACTCAGAAAAAGATAAAAGGTGTTTGATAATGGATTTGGATTCAAAAGTGATGCTATCCTGCCAGTTGTATCCCACTGAGTTGGATCCTGTGGATTAAAAGTTAACTTGAAAATCTGACTTGGCTCCACCCCAATCAATAGAATTCCATTTACTTGCTGGTGGAATATTGATAATCAGGCTCATTCACTTGAACTGAGCAGAAATTGATTTACCAGGCAGGAGGAGGAGCCAAAGCAGACTCCCAGTCCTGGGAACCCTCCTCAGAGACTTTTTACACATGAAGGAACCCAATAAATATTTTAATAACTCTGCTATGAATAAAGTGAGGAAACTTCAAAGGGTTATTTCCCTAGAGAAGGGGAAAACTGGAATTTGGAAGGAAGGGAAAGAAAGAGTCAAAGGAGAGTCTGACAAAGTGAATTTTTGGAAACCAATATGTTCTAGCAGGGGAGAGAGGAAAGGGTTTGCAAAGCCCTTAGGAGCCATTCCCTCATTCAGAAATCCACATTCCAACCTGGTTGTCTGCTGCTCCCAGGGACTTCCATCTCACAAAGTGGTTTTTACTCCTAGCTAGGTCTAGGAAATAAATATTGGCCTAGTTTGTGAGAAATATCAATATCAAATTTCACCTGCTGAGAAGTGAAATGAAAGGTTAAAAACTTAACCTGGGGGAGAACAGGAAAATGGAGTGAGAAAGTTGCACTGCAGACACTGCAGGCTGGAATTTCCCCCCAGTGAACGATTTGATAGACTTCATTTATGTTTCATCTTCCAAAAGACGGATCTCGATTCCAAACACAAGTTGTCGTTTAAACCCTGAAAACCAGACCTTAGCTTAAATACAAAGCCAAACTATACTTTAAAAATATAAGGTTTAAACAGGGAAATTTGTGAAAAGCAGCTTTATTCCCATAAACACCATTTATTTCCACACTTCCTTGATTTCTGGTGGGAAATCGGGGTGGGAGTACCCAAGGAGATCCAGCTGCTCTGCAGTCTCCAGAAGCCCTTCCACACTCAGTTCCTACTGGACTACAGCATTTTAATGTCTTTTCTTTTTTTTAATAAAGACATTGGCAGTTTCTTTAGAAACACAGTTTACAAACCCAACATTAACGTGCAAATTGGATTGGTAATGCACAATCCAAGTGCCTGAAATACAACAGCAATTTCATCCAGAAGATCCAACAGCCAATTAAAAGAGAAAACAGGGCAGATATTGTTGTTGTTAGTTTTGTCAATTAAATCAGAAATTAACCTGGAAAAATATAGAGACAGCACAAGGTTTTGATGGTTGCTTTAAAATCATGAAGATCACGAGTTTTTGAAGGGAAAATAAAACGAATAAAACCTTTCCTCTGTGGCTTAAGCAGACTCCAGTTTCGTATGGTGGACTGCAAAATCTTTCATCATTCTGGTGGATTTTCCCTGAATTCCCAAGTGTCCTCGAGAGCTGCAGGCACAAAACCAGGCCAGCAGCATCCCCTGGTGGAGCTGCCTGTGCCAGGGTGAGGGATCCTCCCCTGCCCTGCTCAGTATTCTCCTGTTGCTCTGCTCTGCTCCTCGGATAAGATCTCCTCTCCTGCCTGCACCGGCTCCATCCATTCCCCCTGGATGGATGACCTCACATTTGGGGCTATCAAACACTCATTGATTGAACGCTCATCTGACAGCCTTGTAATTACCCAGGTCAGCCCATTTACCCTCTTTAAATAATGGCAGAGCACCAGCTTCCTTCCAGCCTATTGAAACTTCTCCTGCTAGCCAGGACTTATTAAAAATAAACATTAACAATCCAAAAAGTAGCTCAGATGGCTCTTAAAAATTTTAGGTGCCAGTTAGGCAGACTTACTGATTTAGGAGGGTCTGATGAGAGGAGCTGCTGTTTAACTGCCTCTTAATCACTGCTGGGAGATTAATTATTCCCTCCTGTGAGGCAGCAGCATCACCCTCCTCCCTCCCAGGGAGAGGACAGAGGCACCAGCAGCCCTGGATCCACCTGAAAATGGGCTGGTGCACTTCTGTTCCCTCCTTTCACACTTAGAGAACATTATGAGATAAGTCTGAACTCGCTGGTCATGCATTTTTTCTGTTTCACCCAACTCCTCACTCCCATTCCCTGCCATGGGCTCCTGATCACCCCACTTGCCATTTACAGAGTATTTTGCCAGGGAGAGGAGAGGAGTGGAGGAATTAGGGGAGTTGGATTGCTTTCCTCACTGAAAATTGGATCTTTTGGAGAACAGTAAATAAATAGAGATTTTATTTTTTTTCCATTAGCATAAACCAGACACAATCAAAGCGAGCAGCCACTAATTTTCCATGCATTGATCAATTACCCTCTTGCTGTGGAGATGGGATCTAATCTAGAGCTCCATCCTGCTGGATGTGATGCACCTTGGATTAGGAATGTATCAACCACAGCTTTTAGGAAACACTCAGGGCAATCCCCCACCAGCTGCTCTAGACATTCTGTGTTGGCTTCCCAAAAATTCCATGGTCCTTCCACCCTGCAAAACCGAAGTAAAGAACATGCTGTGGGGTTTATGTCCTAGCAGCCATGGCCAAGTGCCCCACCCTGTATTTCAGCTCCCAGAAAGCTGCCCTGGAATGCTGATGGCTCATTTGTATTAATTGCCTGGGACTGACCAGGGCACTGCAGGCTGCTCCAAGTGCCATTTCCCTGGGCCTGCTTCCTACTTGCTGCTCCCAAAAGAGCACAAAGAGCCACTAATTGTTCCATTCAACATTCTCTCTTTCCTGCAAGTAATACCAATTTAATTAAATTTACATGGTTTTAAGTGACCAGCTACAACTCCTGTCATCTGTTTATACAGGTCACTAGAATTGATGAATCTCCATTTCATTGCTGACATCTTGTTTTAAGTGCTCTCTTATTCCCCTCCTGACCTTTTAAAGCTGTTTTCTACCCTTGCTGCCCAGCTGAGACTGGTTGAAATTGAGGTTCTCTCTTTCCCTAGGAGGCAGGACAGCAATCTATAAACCCCCAATCCCATTGTATGCCATCAGTGCCAGGGGATTTTCCTTAACACTTTGAGCATGAATTGTCTTTGAAGAGAAAATTTGAATATTTCCCTTTCATTACCCATTCAAATCCCCTAGAGCCATTCACAGCTGAAACCAGAGCCTGTGTTGCCATTACCCTCTACAGAACCTGTCATCATTGTCCCCGTGGTGTCACCCAAGCCTGGCACTGCTGGTGATGCCCCAGCATGGCAAAAGCTCAAATAACAGCAGAGAATTCTGCTCATTTGAGCCCCAAACCAGACAGGATGGAGCTGTGGGCAGCTCTGCCTCCCTGGGCCACCCAGAGCCCTCTGGTTCCTCTCCTCCAGCACCCAGGCTCAAGCTGATCCCATTCCCTCTGCTATTCCCAGGGCAGCCACTTCTACAATTCAGAAACCAGAAAATCAGAGTAAAGCAGCTCAAAAGCTGCTCCAGGTCTGTGCCTGCCCAGCAGCTGGACCTTGTGTGAGCTCAGCTCTCTGCTCAAATCCTGAGGCAGTGCCCAAGCCCTCAGTCCTTCTCCCAGGCTCCCATCACTCCTGAACCTGCCTTTCCCTGGATCTGGGGAGTTCCTGCATCCCTCCCACCCTCAGCCAGCCTGGCAGCAGGGTCACAGCAGCACAGGGATGCTCTGCTCCCAGCACCAGCCCTCCAAAGAACAGCAGGATGGCTTTCAGGGCTGGAAGGAACACAAATGAAAAAAAAAATTCAGCTGCAGCAGCCTGAAGGAGGGAGGAAGAAGCTGAGCAGCACGAGTCCATCCTCACCTGAGCTCTGGGAGCAGCTGAGCTGTTCTGCTGCCAAATGTTTGGGCTGGGAGTGGAGATTGACTTTGAAGGTTCCACACACTGAAGAGGCTCCTTGCACTGTTGAGAGCCCCTGGAAGTGTCCAAGGCTGGACAGGGCTTGGAGCAGCCTGGTATAGGGGGAGGTGTCCCTGCCATGGCAGGGTGGGAATGGGATGAGCTTTAAGTTCCTTTCCAACCCAAACCAATTTGGGATTGCACTGCCACCAGCTGAGACCTCCACGACTCCTCCTTTCTTGCAGCAACATTTTCTTGGTCTGTTTTAACATATTTTTTCGTAAGATTATATGTTTGGGTTTCATTTTTTCCTGGCATGAGGGAGAAAATATCAGCAACACTTATAAATCACTTTTGCCTTAAGGTTTTGAAGCATTTTTTACAAAGGAAAAGGTCTCTGACCCCTTTTTCCTCACCTGTACAGGGAGTTTGTCTTCAGAGTGCCCCATCAGCTCTGGAGATGTGTTTGATGTGGAACAGACTGATTATCCCACTGCACCATGTGGGCTCAGTCAGAACTCCAAGCAGCCAAAAGGCAAATCTGGCCCAGTTTCTCCTCTTTCCCTCTGGGGAGAATTCAATCAAGAATTGATTAATGCTTGAATTCTCATCAAGAATTAATAAGTTCCTGATGTGGTGAAAATGAATAGTCTCAGGGAAGCAGCTAAGCTTGTTGTTTTGTACAGGGGAAAAGAAAAAAAAATCCATATATTTGGCAACTCTGAAGCAGTGGTGAAGTTAGAGAGAGGGAATTCTGAATTCCCTGATTCCTTATGATATTTTAATAATCTAATGAATGGATTGACTGAAGGCCAACTCTCAGAGAGGACTTGGGCTGCTTCCACCACTCCCTCAAGCTTAGGTGCAATTTTTAAACTCCACACAAACACATCAGGTGGGGAGCACTGGGGATGTAGCAGCTCAACACCACCACCACAGAAAAGCCATTTCCTTGTCCCCAAAAAGGTGTCCCTAAAGCTTAAAAGTAAGAAAAAGCACAAAGTCAATCCTTTCTCATCAAAACCCTCCTCAATGTGTCTGTATAAACTATATAAAATGAGACACAGCAGGTATTAATAGTGGTAAAGGTAAAAAATATTTAGTGATGTATTTTATACTTCCTTTGACAGGCTGGAGAGCTAAAATACCTTAAAAAAAAAAAGAAGAAAGAAAAACCCATGCTGATTTAAGACTAATTGAACCAATAATCAAAGGCTGTCTCTAATTCCTAGACCAGGAGGTCAATTACAGAAATAAATCTGACAGCAGATAGATGGGAACAGTGTGCAATTACCAGTTAAAGACTTGATAATTATGGCAAGAATTAGTCTGCATTTTCAACAGCAGCAAAATCCATCCATTCTTTGCAGTTATTATCTTGATCAGAAGAAGAAATGGGTTCAGCTCTGTCTCAGGCTGACAGAAAACTCCAGGTACAATGGGAGCTGAGAAGTGGCTGATGAAACGAGCCCATAGAGATGGAAGTTTCTTCAATTGCAAACTTGCACAGCAGATATGAGAAAAAAAATTATATTTGTCAAGGAAATAAGTGAAAACATTTAAACTCAGAATAGGACTGAGAAATGTGTATTTTTATGAGGTTTGCCAAAATGAGCCCAAATATGGGCTTATCAAATACTTAAATGCTCAATTTTGAAAGGCAGAGCCAATGAGAGCGTAACAATCCTGAATATTTAAAGAATTAGCATATTCTTCTTCCATTCCCCCATGGTAGTATATAGTCAAAAGGAAGAGGTTTTTCTTTTTAAAAAGTGTGATCAGCAATGTAAAACTCTCAATAAATCAGACTAAACCTGGTGACCTTTATTCCTTGAGGTAATCTGTACTTACATTTTTTCCTTATTGAAATAATCTAAAATCACAACACTTGAATTCTTCCTCTTATTCTTAATTCTGTCATTCTGGGACTCCCAGAGCTGGGAAGTTCAGAAAAGTTGGATTCAGGTAAAGCCAAGGAGATGCTGCTGCCCTGGGAGAGTGAAAACCTGGGAAGGAGAGTGGCTGAGCCCAGCGGAGGAAAACAACACCAGAAAAATGGATAAAATCTGGGACAAGAAATAATCTGCATCCTTGGAGTCATAAAAAATGCACTAAAAAAGTGAAGAGCTTTTGGGTTTTCAGTAAATATTCTCCAATAAACTAAAAGTTCTCAACAGCTGATGGGAGATTTGTGGAAAATGAAACAAAGGAAATATTTCAAGGAGACAACTTCCTCCTCATGCTGATGAGCCAACAATGAAAATGAGTGGCTTTAGCAGCTTCCATGGTGTTCCCCCATCTCTCAATTAAATATTCCAGAGCTATTCCCACTCCACTTGTCACTGCCACTTGCACATCCCTCTGCTGACATTCCTCTCTGCAGTAACTATTTTTCCTCAAGATTTTTTTTTTTTTAAATTAGGTGAATTACTGTGTCAAATGATCTGATTTCACTGCATTTTATGTAAATTTATTTACTTAGGGGCCTCTGGGCTCCATGCTGAGCTTGGAAAATGTACTTTTCAAAATTATAAATAATTAACCAGAGCTCCTGCACCACTGGAAGTTGTTACTCCATGCTCATTTTAAATAGTCCAGGAATATTTTTTTTAATGCATGTTTCATATAAATTGCCACTTAGAGGAAAATAAATGCTCGGAACAGTGACTGCCTGAAGTCATAAAGGCTTACACATAGCGAGGTGATTTTTATTAGAAACTGCATTTATGCTTTTCATTATTTAATAAATAATCATAAAAAGCACTCATTTCAAAATAGCAGCAGCCTCATGTGCCCAGCCACCTGCAGAGATGCACAGGAGGGAGCAGCAGCAGCAATTCCCAGTTAAATCCCACCCCAGGACCAGGCTCAGGCAGGTCCCCACACCAGAAACACCCTGGGGAGGGCCTGAACTGCCCAGATCTTCTCTTCATCACCCAGAGGAAAAAATGGGGACTTCTTTGGACAAATTGTTGTGTTCTTCTTAAAAAAAAAAAATTAAAAAAACAAAAAAATTAGGTACCAAAAAGGCTGGAAGCTCAGACACCTCGATCCATGCTAAATTCAAAATCCCAAGTGCAGCTGCCAGTGAAATACAACTTCCCCAAAGAGATGAGGGAGGTTGCAGGTGATGAGAAATATTCATGGAGAAGAAAAAGCCTCAGCACAGCACAAATCCAAAACAGGCTGGAACTTTTCCAAGGCCAGGAACGGAGGAGTTGAGGGATCAACACAGATAAATCTGATAGAGTCAGGAAGGGGAAGAAAACAAAAAAAATCTTGCACAGGAGAGGCAGCCTGGCTGCCTTAGGGACAAACAAACTTATTGCAGAGCAGCCCCATCATCCAGCCAAGGGAAAAATGGGAAAACCAGCCCTGGTACAGCAAACCTTGGGAGGGATCACAGCCCCCAAATCTCCTCAGCAAAATCTTCTGACATTCTCTGCCAGGTAAAGCAGCACAAACTTTTCTTCCCCCTGCTGGTTCTTCTCATCTGATCCACATTTCCAGGGGGCTCTCAGCAGCTCCAGCTCCATCCCAGCCCAGGGAAGGGGTGGGAGCCACAGCCTGTGCTGCTGTTCCCACATCTGGAGCTGTAACCAGTGCAGAGCTGAGGGAAACTCACCTCTCAGACACGGAGGAAATTCCATCCCAAAGGAAAAGCTGATTCGGATGATCAGCAGAGAGGTGGCTCCTGTACCTGCTTTTTGGGAATGGCCCAGTTCTGATCCTGTGCCAGCCACAGCTGCCCCTTCCTTCCCACCCTCCCACTCCTCCTCACATCCCCCTTCTCACCCCCATCCCAGGTCAAGCACAGCTGCCAAAACCATCGATTTTTAGAGCTTTAAGTCAATAAAAGCACTGCAAACAAGTTTGGGACTCCCAAACAAAACCAGTTGGCAAAAGCAAAATAACCACCTGAACTCAGGGTACTGCTGCCTATTTTCTGGTTTGAGATATTCCTGCCCCAATGTCCCAAACAAATGGTGAAGAACATTTGCAACCCCTGGGCTGGGAGGGATATGAAACATAGAAAAAAAAAATTTTTTTTTTTTTTTTCAGAAAAAAAAATTGAAATGCTAAGAGTGGTGGTGGTTTTTTTGTCTGTTTGTTTTTTTTTTTGTTGTTTTTTTTTAATGTATGTTTCATATAAATTGCCTCCTAGAGGAAAATAAATCCCATATTTTATCCTTAAACTTCTGTGAGATCTGCTCCCACACACCTGCTGGTGGCAGCAGCACCTTTATTCTCACTCCAGTGAAGCACATGATTGTAGGACTTTTTCCTCTCCATTATGCTATTGAGAAAAGTGTAAATCTCATTATTCCAGGGTATGAATGACAATAAAACCTTCTCGGGATGCCCTTGATGCCTTCCTGAAAGGTGAATGCCTGTTAGCACAGGCCTGCATTCCCACTGAGGGTATTCACTTCTTGCAGGTGAAGAATGCATTAAAAAAACCCTGAAGCCTTCCTGCTGAAGTGAAGCACCTAAAAACATGTGGCAAAAAAAAAGGAGAATTTCCTTCACTGAAATGCAATGAAATACACTCAGAATAGCCCAAAATATTTCAATGAAATGCACTCAGAACAGCACAGAAGCCACACCAGCATCAAGGGTGATGTTCAACACACTTGAGAATCAACCAGATCTTTCAGATTCCTGCTAAATACATTTAAAAATGGATTTTTTTTTCCAGCAATATCAGCAGCCATGGATTTGTCTGCTGTCATTTAATGAGTCCTCAGTGTGGCTGTTCCAGGTATCAGGAGGGTGAATTTGTGTTCCCCTGCAGAACCTTCCCCGTGGACAGACAGAGCAGAATTAATCCTAGAACAAAGTATTGTGATGGGGAGAGAGGAAGGAGTAACAAAACAACCAAGGCATTATCCATGGCAAACAAAGCCCATTGCTAAATTCCTATAAAATTAATAAATACAGATCCCAGACTTTAGCACAAGTGTAGTTTTCCCTAAAAAAAAAAAAACCAAAACCAACGAAAAAGGTATTATTTGGTTTGTGTGTGCCTGGGTATTTATAAGATTACCAATATTCTGGTGATCTCTAATGAAAATGAGTAGGAACTCTGTGTGCTGGGAGGTTTTGTGCTGGTAACAGAGTGAATAAAGCCTGTGAGAAATGCTAATAATACACAGGTGATGGTTTGGTCCAGGGGAGGATCACATGGAATCAATGAGGAATTTGAATTCAGGCTGTTTGCAGGTCAGCTTCATCCTGCTTTGGTGTCATATCTAGAGAGAGGGTTGATGATCCCTGGTGTCCAAAAATCCCAGTGAAAGCCAAGGGCAGCTCAACCTTGGTGTGAAACCAAAAAAATCCCCACAGGTCACAGCCTAGAGAGGGCTGTGAGTCACAATTAAATCAGATTCCCAGCAAATAAACAGTGTCAAGTGATAAAAGAATAAAAAAAAAAAAACCAAGAACAACAAATCAAACAAAAGAAACTTGCTGATTGCAGCCAAGGCTTTTGAAGATTACATCAAGTCAAACTTTTATTAGCAAAGTTGTATTTCATGTAAAATGAAAATATCTTTTCAAACCATACGTGCACATCTGCGTGGTACAAACAGCAACTACAGTACAACACGTTTCTCTAAACCTTAATCAATGCACACTAACATTTAGCTCCCAAAAAAAGTAACATTGTGATGGTGACACCACATTTGCTTTGATCTTTTTCTCATGAAATTACAAAGTCTCTTGTTTAAAGTCAGAAAAATAATAATAAAAAATAAACAGACAGAATGCTTTGGCTCAAACCCCCCGAGGGGCTCCTGCCTGAAAAACAGAACAAATCAGTGCAGATCACTTGAGATTTGACATGAGAGATCCAGAGCTGCAATGTAAACATGTCCTGCCACTCCAGCGTGGTTTGTACCTTTATTTTTTTGTCTTCCACACTGACAGAGATGCAGCTGAGGGTGTGATCCATTGGCAAACAAAGGGAATTCTCCATGAAGAATTTCCTTTCTTTCTATCTGTTCTTACAGGTAAGCAAAATAACCTAAATGCATTTCTCATCTGCAAAATAATGGCTGTGAAAAATGATGCTGAGGTTTCCTCTCAAAAGCTCAAGGAGCAGTGAATGTTATTCTAACTTTTCTCTACAAAATGTGGAATCACTGTTTAAAAACCCCACCCCCTTTTTTTTTTTTTAATATAGAAAGATTGTGCTACTATTTTCATGTCAAAAATAACAGTGGCCTGAAAGCTTTGATGAAAACCTCTCGTGCACTGGATTGGAGCCACTCAGTCAATGGAAGCAGCTACCAGGAAAAGAGCTACTCACTGGAATTTGTGTGACAGCACAGCAGAACAAATATCAATCACTAAATGATTTGCTAATAAGATCCATTTAAGATGTGAGTTACAATGAAGGGTTTTAATTTTTTTTTTTTTTTAATACATGAACACAGGATTTTATCCAGAGGGGGAAAGCCATTTTCTGATTTGATTCCTGATTCTGTTCTTCCTAAAGATTCAGCCCCAGCAGGGCTTTGATGCCCATTTCTGTACTTTTATCCTGCAGAGTGCAGAGCCATGAGGGTTTCTGCAGATTGGATCCCCTAATTTTGCCAGAGAGAGAAGCTGAGGCTGTTCCTGCAGGTTCTTGATAATGTAATTACATTTTTATATATGTGTATATATATATTTATATATAAAAATTAGAGACAAACTAATCCACACCAAATCAATATCATGCTGCTCTGGGAATCCAAACAACTCCCTTGGGAGAAAGGACAGAGGGTTTTTTCCCCATGATTTAGGAAGAGCTGATTTTATTTGTTTCATCTTATGCAAAGTAAAAACTGCACAATGTTTTCAGCAAGACCCATCCCTCTCTTCTGCCAGAGGCTGCTTAAATCCCCAAACCTGGATTTGTGGGGCCAGGGAAATGCCTCCTCCCTGATGGCTGGAATTACATCCTGGCTTGACTTGGATGTCAAATCTGAAATTGCCATTTCCCCTCTCACACTTGTACTGAGGCAAAATGTGTCAGAACCAAATGGAACCCAAGCACAGCCATGGCATGGGATAATTAATAATTCCCTGCCCTGCTCCCATGGCTGGACTCCCTCCTCCCAGCAGGCAGGCTGGAATTCCCTGCTAGGTGTTAATTAATGAAATCACCACAGATTTCCAGCAGCTAATTTTAATAAACACTCTTGCCAAAGAAAGAAAAAAAATAAATCCAAAGAAGTCCCAAACAAGCCAATGTAAAGATTTAGTACTCAATGCACTATTTTGGAACAAGGTGTGATTTTTGGGGCTGTCCTGTGCAGGAACAGAATCTGGACTTTGATGACTTTGTGGATCCCTTCCAGCTCAGGAAGTTCTATAAACTGCAGTGCAGTTGGTGACACTTTCATTGAGCTACATGGTCACACTTCCTCTCACCTGTCACAGACCAAGACAAAAACACAGCCCAGCTCCTTGCAATGACAAAAATCTCCTCAGGAAAACCTCTGTTTGCTTGCTCTGTTAATTTACTTTGGAAAAAAAAAAAAAACTCTACAAAAAAATCACTATCCTCTACTTTTCAGAGTACCTTTACAGCAGAAAAAATCCCAGTGCAGGAGAAAAAGGAAAATAAATGACTGAGGAAGAAAAAACAGCTCAGGTGAGTGAGATTTCCTGGGAGTTTGAGCCACTTCTTTAATATTCATTGGGCACATTCCTCAAAACCTGTGTTCAAAAATCCAGCTTCCATTGCACATCCTTTTCCTCCCTGTTTTATTTTTAGATCCCGAGGCATTGTGGAACACCAACCTTTAGGTTTAAGGCTGTGAATTAAAATCTGGGTGGAAAAAGCAGTGCCAGCTGAGCAGCACACCACAAACACCTCTCAGGGGGATTTCTGTCCATTCTTGGATCATTGGACACTCACTAATATGGTCTGAAACTCAACAGAGAAATTTAACACTGTTTAAGAGGCATTTTCTGGGATGAGAGGTTTGGTTTATCTGCAGTGACCCACAGGAAAACGTGATGGGTGTGTGCAGCCCCCCCAGCCCAAAGTGAGGATTTGGGGGAGCCCACCCCAATTTTATTCCAAAATTTTCAAAGACCTTTGATCACTGCACATGATTCCCAAAGGAAATACATTAAAACCAGCCCCAAGCAAGCAGCAGGTTGTCACAAGCCAAATCAGTTCTTAGATTTTATCTGGCTTGGGCTGCAGCAGACACGAGTCAGCAGATAAAGATGCTGCAGGGAAATGTCTCGGTTGATGAGATGCCAATTTTCACATTTCTCTAATTGTGCACTCCTTTCTTTGGAAAATTGCCTTTTATTCCCACAAAATTAAAAGGCTTTTGGACTTTTTTGGTGTTTGGATTGAGTGAAATACAGAAGATAGAACTTTATAAATAATAAAAAGTGAGTAATGTGGGTCACTGATAAGGGATGGGATAATTTTTAATTGAGGACAGATTTCCACTCACCATTTTATACTCACAGGCACAGCCTGAATGAGGCTTTTGGGGTGGCTGTTTGGGGTTTGCTTTTCCCAAATAGAGGTTATGTAAAAAGCACTTAAAAGCTCCAATTAAAAACCCAAAAAGAGGCACAGATAAGCAGAAGTTGGAGCACCAAAAGCTTCCAGAAACTGCCAAGCTCTGAGGAGCAGCCCCAGCCTGGGGGGAGCTGTGTGGGATCCACAGCCCTTCCACTGGGAAAAATCTGCATTTCCCTAGGCTTAATTGTAGCCCTTGCTGGAAACTCAGAACCATGTGAGTAATTCTTGCTTCCTCTCTTTCTTCCACTGAAATCTTGGAGGAGCCATTTGGGGATATTTGCCTAATTGCTATTAGGATGCCAAACAGCTTTTGGGATCTATTCCTCCTGCAGGAGCTACTTAAAAACTTTCATAATGGGAGTGACAGAAGAAATGAAACCACGTTGATGCTCTACTCAAACAAGCAGATTCAAAAATACAAATGCTATTAAAAAGAGATTCAGGAGATTCCAATACAAAAAGACCAAAAAAATGTGCTGTACAGCTCGGCTGAGTTAGTGTTGGAGAGGCAAAGAACCAGATTTAAACCAGCATTCAGTCAACAAAATAGGAAAACAAACTCTACAATAATATTTTCTCTTTTGCTTTTGTTTTTTCTTGTTTATTTAACAGTGAATAGGCTGAAAAGAAATGAACTCTTGAAAGTCAGGTAGGTCTAGTTTAGGTGATGCCTGAATGGTGTGAGGTTTGGATGATTCCTATACACACAACTCCTTCTGAAAACTAATTCTGCTGGTCCAAATCCATATTGAGAAGCAATTCTACTCATTCCTACACAGCTATACAGACCCATGCTAGCAACATGTCTCAGTTCAAAATAAAACCAGGCTGCTCTGGACTTGTGTCAATATTAATATCATATGTACAACGTCTCCATGAAATGTTGGCTAGCTCACAAATATACAGATATGAGACACACACCAAGGAGTTTGCTTAGAAATGCAGCTTGCAGCTGGGAAAAATTAAAAATATTTTGAGTGATGGTGGATGGGAACCCTGTTTTGCCTTGCCACAGGAAGAGCTGCAGCTTAACTTATTTAAGGAAATAGTGCCAGCTACTGGGCAGCAGCTTCACCCACACTCTCCTGTGGGTAAAGCTGCATTTCTAAGTATTGATATTGAAGTCAGCTGTAACCACTAAAACAGTTTTTTGAATATCATACACAAAGGGGTTTAATTCTTTAGGAAAAAATATACAATATATAGAATATATTTCTCTGGTATCTCTCATTTTCCTCATTGTGTCACTTTGCAAAGTAACCTGTTTTTTGTTGGTGCCATAACCTCAAGGTTAATTTTACATACAGGCCTTTGACAACAGCCATACAGGGCACAAATACTACACAGAGAAACATATTCCAAGCCCA
>JANRMJ010000020.1:2469834-2486186 GCA_025584955.1 Alethe diademata
ACCTTGATACCTTTTAAAATGGTATCAAGGCCCTTATTTTGTAAGGTTTTACCTATACACACATTTTTCAGTTGAGTCACTTTCCAAGAGTACTCTTCTACTTAGCTCAAGTAGCAGGCCTGAGCCATAACTGTAAATACCTTGATACCTTTTAAAATGGTATCAAGGCCCTTATTTTGTAAGGTTTTACCTACACACAACATTTTTTCCCCGCCGTTCTCAGAGCTGCTCCGCACCAGAGCGGATTTCGTGAACTTACCGCCTTGGGCCAGCGTCAGCCCCTCCTCGGTGGCCGCCTTCCCGCAGCCCTTGGCCGTGCAGGCCTTGATGTAGAACTTGTACTTGGTGCTGGGGCTGAGGCCGGCCAGGCGCCAGCTCAGCACCGAGCGGTTGCTGACGCTCACGTCGCTCACGGCGCCCACCTCGCGCGTCTCGTTGACTGCAAGGGAAGAGCACCTCGGTCAGCATTAAGTTTTACCTTCTTTTTCTGCCAGAGGCAGGATTAAAAGCTGGATGTGGTGTTTCTTGTTCGGACTCAGATGTTTATGAATTCTTATCTATGCTACATTCTTACAAAGCGTGAGTTCTACAGCACCTCAAGCTAAGAAGATAAAATGGAGATGTATTTCACTCTCTAGAAGGGCTTTTAAAGCCAAACTGTCCAGTTAAGAATGGATACCTAAATTATTTTTACTTTTAGCCCAATAACCCACCACCCATGGCCCGCAATGGGGGTTTTTCCATCCAATTAAACAAGATCACGCAGACCCATGAAGAAGAAGGGGAAGAAAACCTCCGCCCTAAAACCTCCCTCTTGCTTTATACCTATTGCTATATTCTAAAACCTTGAATTCTAAGTTTTCCACCATGTGATACCACACACTTCTATTCAGACTACACACCCGTGATCCCAGTTCTATCATTCAATTTTGGAAGCCTTCTCCACGGCCTCAAGTCAAAAGCAGTGTTCTCCTGGGGGGTCAGTGCCTGTCAGCACAGAAGGTCTAAAATTCTCAGTTTCCAGGGTTCCAAGAGGTCAAAGCCACAGAAACCTGTCCTGAGCAATGGGAGGTTCCATGGGAAGAAGGGCATGGAAAACTTTCAGCTCTGGGAGCTGACTGCAGCCTGCCCTCTGGCAGCCTCTGTGCACATCACACCTGGAGTTTTCTTAATTAATCCTGCTTCAATTCTGAACTCAAAGCAAACAAGGCACGTACTTATCTGGTACTGCAGAATGTAGCCAGTGAGGTGGCCATTGGCTTTCTTGGGAAGTCCCCAGGACAGAGTGACTGAGTCCTTGTCAAAGTTCATGATCCTGAGAAAACGTGGTTGTTCAGGGACTGGAAGACACAGGGATGAGCTTTCAGAGGAGAGTGAACATGTCTGTCCCTACAAATTATTATTAAATGAGGATATAATTTAGCTTAACACCCACAGCTCCCCTTTCAAGTGAAGGGTTCTATGAATAGTGGAGTTTTTATTATCACCTTAAATAAGGGAATCAGCTCACCTTGTCCCAAGGACAGTTTCAGTTTATGTCCCTCCATCCTGTATTTTCCTCTTGTCTTACCTCCTTCTGGAGTTTCAAACACCACAGGGGTGCTCTCAGGCCCATCTCCTCTGGAGTTGAAAGCCAAAACTGTCAAGTGGAATTCACTGAAGGGGTCCAGGCCAGGGATCATCCCGAAGTTCCTGTCTCCTACAAACGTCAGGAAGTGTTTCTCTTGGTGATGCCTCTTCCCATCCAGCATGCTTTTTGTTTTCCACCAGTTGACCTGCGAGGAGATTGGGATTTCTATAACAAATCATGTTGTATGGGGATGAGCATGATCATGATCTCTCTCCCCTTCCCAAAAATGAGATATTGCAATCAGGGACTCATTTAACAATTTACTCGACTATACAAATATTTATAGAGAAATTTGTAACCTTGTAGCCTCTTAAGTGCCCACGAACTCGGTCCCTCGGTATCCCAAACCAGAAAACTTTGACCAGGGTGCTGTTCATAACCTCCACCGACACACCCGTAGGAGCAGCATCTGGAACTGTAAAAACAAAAGTCCCAGGTGTTAAAAACACTTCCAAGAGCCAAGATTCACATTGTTCACAGCTCCAAGGCTTAGCTTTCCAGCTCCAGATGTACCAATTTGTGCAATCTCACTGCAGGCAAGCAAAAAGCCATTCCACCTGCATCCAGTGGGTGGAATGGGCCAATAAACATTATTTTTTCTGTATTTTTCTGGTGAGGGTTGGGATACATGTGCACTGGGACACATGAATTTCTCCACCAGTATTTATGATTTCCTGTTTCAAGCAATGCTTACAGCAGTGAGAAGAATAAAAGAAATGATTAATACGGCACTCAAGAAGGCAATCATAAAGGGTTTTTTTATAATCAATTTCATTTTACAACTAAGCTCATTAAACAGTAGGATTTTAATCACTGCATAACACAGAGAGCTATTACAGTGCCTGAAAAAAAAGGAGGCCTTGATCCATTGACAACTGAATTGTAAGGAAGATCTTCCACTAGTAGATGTAAAATTAGACTCATCACAGAGAGACAAAGAAAATAAACATGCTGTGGAGTTTCTTTTTCTATTTCTCTCTATTCACCACCTCTTCTGCACCACCAGACCTTCCTGTTCCCACCTCTGGGTGGGCAGTGGGGATTCTCCTGTCTGAACACCACCGAGTCCATTTCCAGGACTGAAATTCCATCTGGGAGCCATGGAAAACCATGGGCCAGAAACCCAGGCTGGAGAAGACAACAAATTTTTCAGGGACTCATGGACAAGGTAACACCAGCACGTGTAAGAACACGTGTCATTGTCTGCAAATTCACTCAAACACCCAGTGCCTGCAAGTTTGTCCCTAATTGTCAGAGTATTTAACTTCTGACAGCATTAAACTGTTGGGTCAAGCCTCAGAGAACCCAAAGATTTTTTTTTCCTACCAAGTACAACACGACTGCTACACTTCAGAGACTTCTCATGGACTGTGGCCTTCAAACAAGTACCCAGACTAAGCCAACAACTGAGATTAATGAGAGCACGAGTGACCTTTCCAAAAAAACCCCTCACACTCCAGCAGGCTGGCATCCAGGCACCCAGCACGGGTCACGTCCATGCCTCGTGGAGCCCCTCAGGCTGAGCACTGACATTCCAGCAGCTCTGGGCTGCCTAATCCATCACCCCACACCCCGGCGCTCTGCAGCACAGGAAACCCCCATTTTCACAGGCCAGCTCCTGCCACTCACAGTCCTCTCCTGAATATCCAACGGTGATGTTTGGCTCGGGGCCAGACCCCAAATCGTTCACAGCCTGCACTTTGACCTCGTAGGGCACGAAGGTGGGCACGTTCCGCACGCTCAGCGAGTGCTTCTTCACCAGCTCCTCCTTCCACTCGGTCTCCACGCCCCGCTGCCTCCAGCTGACTTTGTACTCCAGCCCCGGCCCGTTCCTCTCCAAGGCCTTCAGTGGCTGGGGAAAAGGCAAAAGAGATCTTGTCTGCATGTGCTGTAACCACAAAACAGCAGCCGAGGGGAGCAGGGGAATGTAGGAGATAGAAAAAGTACAAGACTCTCAAAAAGCTGTGGGAAAGCAAAGAAATGCAAAAAAGTTGGGGATGCAAGGTCAGGAAATAATAGAGCTGTGTGCTGTGTAGAGATAGACCTTTGAAAATATGCTAAGCAAGATAGTAGAATTATGTAAGCTTAGTAATACCCATTGTTTTAAACCATTACAAGTAAGCATTGTTAGAAGCAAGAAGTATGTGTAAGTTTACTAATTGTCAAAAACAAATGCTTGTCAGCTTTTAATATTTTAATATTATCTTATTGATGAAAAAACTTTTAAAAGACCATGAAACTAAGAACAACTTATCTACTGTTGTAAGCAGCTAAAGCTGTTTCCATCTCCTTTGCTTAGTTCTTTAAAATGAGGCTGATGGCTGTAATGGAATAAAAGCTTCGAGACAGCTACTCCAGCAGACCTGTCCCATTGATTGTATATAGATATAGATGTAAATATAAAATAAAAGTAAAAATATCCCAAAACCAACAGAGGAAAATTTTGGAGTATGTGTTACAATACTGAGAGAGAAAAGGGGCAAAACCCCCAAGTTTTGACTTTTTGCTGTTATTTTAATTTGAGGATGGTTGGAACAACAACATCATGACTTCAAGAGAAAGGAGGATGAAAGGCTTGGATTAAAATCCAGATTAATTGCTACGAGCTGTATTTCTGCCTCCTACATGGGGGATCTTGTCACCTACACAAATCAGGTTTTGTTTTGTCACAGGTTTTCCCATGTGAGGTAAAACCACATGCCTTCAGCACAACCAAATTGCACAGCTTGGCATAAGGCTGTGTGTGCCTTTTAGCAGAGATAAAATTTGCATTTTATCCTAGAATTTTATGTAGCACAGCGAGTTGGGTCATTAAAATTTAGATTTGTTCTAACTACACACCAAATGCTGGAAATTACGCCTGGACATTTAATGTGCAACTGCTGGGCCACTCTGCTTTTACCAATCAGCTGGAGAATTCATCCCAGCACGGTTTCCAGCTAATTAACATGAATTTATAAAATATTAGGAGATGTATAGCAATAGCTTGTCATGAGACATTTTCAAGTTGAGTTTATTTCTCTGAAAATGCGCTACTTTAATTAAGAAAGGTAAATATCCTACCAAAAAAGCTACACACTGAAACAGTTGTGGGTGTTTCCCCACCATATAGGCTGCTTTTAATAATATTTAAATATAGTCAAATATGTAATATGTAACAGCTGGTTTGTATCCAAGAGGTCTGGCAGGAAATTGCATCAAATACCAGTAGAAAGTGATTTCCCTTTAATGATCCTCATGCATGGGAGACCTAAATTTGGGGGATCTGCAAAAATTCCCACTGATCTGCTCTGTTGTGAAGATCTTTGGGATGTCTGTGGAAAAGGAATTGGGAGACTGAGCATCTTTCTCACAGGCACCACCTCAACAGCAAAGATCTCAGAAAATGGGATTTGCAAGAGAAACTGGAGAAGCAAAAAATTCCTCCTAAAAAATTGATCTCTTGTATAGAGTTAAATTGCAGCACTGCTTGACTCTTATTTTGATCTCACTTAAAGCTGCAAATCTTTGGCTGAAAATCCCAGTCACTAAAGCTCAGCTGGCCTCTTAATCCAAACTAGGCAGATTAACATAATTCTGCAGCCTTTGTCTGTCAGAAATAGCATGTGCAGTGCCCAGCAGTTCCTCTGAAAAGCACACCGGAAATGCCATAAATAAATGAATATCTTGTTTAACAACATTTTAATGATTCAACAAGATTTAACCAAGCCTTTCCATCCCATTCTCTCATTTCAGCTCAGTTTTCACTTCCACTTTTGCCCTGTCTGAGCAGTGATTATGAAGTTCTTGCTGCTCAAAGATGTGTTGGCCATCCCAGTATTTCCCAGTAAACATACTGGATATTAAAACTCTGCATTTCATTGATTCATTAAAGTTGGAAATTACCTCCAAGATCAAATCCAACCTTTTCTGAGAGGCAGAATTGTCTCCGCTGACCCTGGGCTAAAAATCCCATTCAAATCCCAGCCCATGGACCTTGAGGGCCATCTCCTTTTGGATGCAATTATACCCCAAACCATAACTTCCCACTGGGAAACATTTGCTGTTCTTCACTGGGAGCAGCAGATTGAGGAGTAAATCTCATGCAAATTGTGTGTAATCCAGCCTCCACAAAAACCTGCTTCCTTCCACAGTTGTGGATATTTGTGCTAAATGAAGGAATACACAACTCAACTGCTGGCACAGAATCTCAATGCTCAAAACCCAGGAAATTTGAAGTCTGGAAACCATCCTCAAGACTTTTACATAATTCCTTTGATGCACATCACAGGCTTTGGTGGTTTATCCACATGCCTTTAGTTCTTGGTGTAAAAATTCAAGCTCACATTCTCTTGGGCAAGGGATCTGTGGCGTTTTTAAACTTCCAGGCTGGAAGGGCAGAAGCCATGAGCCACCCATCCTCTCCCTGGGCCTGGCTGGTAATTTTAATTGCAGAGCAGGTTAAGATCACAATTATTTGAAGCAGTTTCTTGCATACAAGAAGCAGAGAAGAGGAAATGTTGGCAAATTCTCATTACAATTTACATGATTTCAGGGTTTGTTTTTTTTAATATCCTGTAAAGTCAGACATAAAAAAGTCTTTTGAAACAAAAATGATACTGGGGCTGAAAATCCAGAATACATTTAAGTCAAATTCATCTTTCAGAAGAATAAAGGATCGTTCCTATAGGATTTGCTAATCTTGCCTTACCTCCCATTTCATCACCAATTCATTGGGTTCAGAAGATTCAACTCGGATGTTCTCTGGGTTTTTATCTGGAGCTGAAACCACACAGGTGACAAGGTTAGTTTGCACATACCATTTATTTGCATTTAGCATTTAAATGCCAAAAAGGATGGGAAATTCTCCTGTTAGTGACAGACACTTAAACAAAAAACATTCATGAGATGAATGACTTGGATCAGCCAAGCTGATGGGACCCAAACATGTCATTTATGCAGTTTGGATTCCTAAGTGCCCCTGCTGGTTGGAGCCACCAGCTAACAGGGAACTGTGACTTTTGGATTTGAAAGCACCAGATGTGGGGGGATTATGAGCAATAGATTTTTCTCCCTGTGGGGATAGCAAACAGAAGGTGCATCATTAGAGGTACACACACAGCTGGAAAGCTGAAGAAGGACCTGAAATTGGTGTAAATGGGGAAACAAAGAGAGAAAATGCCAAGGAATGCAAATGCTGTGCTGAACAGTTGGCCTCTAAAATGACTTTCAGGGAGACAACATTTTCTGCCCCAGTGAATGCTCTGTAAATTGAGATTTTTGACAAGCTTAGTGCTCCTGAAAGGTTCCCTGTAAACCCAGCCCTTCTGTTTGTCCATGAAGGTCTGCAAAGGGTGGAAAAATCAGCAGAGTGAGGTGCTGGAGGTGTAGGAAAACCCAGCAGCATGGACTCCTCTCTTTGGCATCCTCGGGAATTTTATGCAGCACAGCAAGTTGGGCCATTAAAATTTAGATTTGTTCTAACTGCACATCAAATGCTCAAAACAATGCCTGGAGATTTGACGTGCAACTGCTGAGCTGCTCTTTTTTTACCAATCACTGAAGAATTCATCCCAGCATGGCACCCATCTCATTAATATCTGAAATATCAGAATACGGCGAGATCACGAGTATCAGAATATCACGAGATATCCTCCAGCTGATTTTACCTCTCTGAAAATGCACTGCTGTAGTTAATACAGTCAATTTAAATGGTCACCTGCCCCACCAAAATTACTGAGGGTTATTCCAGTCCACTGAACCAGCTAGGGGTAATTCCCACCACAAGGGAAGACAAGGACTGACTTTTAATAATCCCTGAGGCTGCCACTGAGCAGTGCAAGCCACCCTGATTTCTTCACGCCCTCTGGAGCATGGGAGGGCACAGATATTCCAAAAAAAGCCCAGAAAATGCTGCTATTTATGGAGGCAGAGCCAGGTTTACCAGCTGGAGGGGTCGCATAGCGCAGGGATGGTTTGCTGGGCTGGCTCCTGCCCACGGCGTTGACGGACACCACGCGGAACTGGTAATTCACGTACGGGGCCAGGGACAGCAGGGCTGTGGTGCCATTCCCTGGCACTCTGCTGAGCTCCTGCCACCTCCCTGGCTCCAAGTGGTTCTCTTCAAACTCTATTATTGACTCTGGGCAGGAAAAAAGACAAAAAACAAAGGAAAAAACGGTTAAAAAAACAACTTAGTGTAAACAGCGCGGGCGGAAATGAACTTACAGAAATGAACTGTCATAGTTAAAGTGATTAAATCTGGCCATCAGCAGGGTTTGTGTCCTGTGACAACCAGCACGTGCCAAAATTCTAAACAGCCCTAAAAATGATTCTGGAAACCCCTTCCTACCATTAACAGGGCTGTTGTGGCTGGCCCCAGCTCTCCAGGAGAGTCGAACGCTCCGGTTTTGGTTTTCCGAGAGCTGGAGGTCTTCTGGTGGGTCAGGAACATCTGAGAAATAAAGGAGAAGTGTCAGGGGCACAGGAAGGTAGTTCTGTTTGTCCTGGCATTGGAACAGCACAGTCAGTTGAAGGTGGTGGTGAAACACCTGCTGATTTCAAGATGGACACTGCAGGAAGTCTTTGAAAGATCCTGAATCTTCTGGTGCTGATTTTCCTCTTATCAACACAAAATCCTTCTTGAGTTCATCTCCCTCTACCCACAACACTGTGCTTGCAGCAACAGATTTTTCTTCCCAAATTAACCCCAAGATCTACCAATCATTAATGGGTATTAACTGCTCTGGGCAGGACGTTGTGCCAGCATCACTAGGATTTACCCTGGGACCTGAAAATCCTTAAAAGGGATTTAACCTTAGATCAGAGTGGGAGAAGGTGCCTCATTGAACTTGGCCTTTGAGGGTGTGAGTGAAAGGAGAACATTCATTATCCCAGCCATGGTGATCTACATTAATGGGGAGCTGGGAAAATCACTACCTGCCAGCTTGACTAATGCTGTCCCAACCCAACTTTTGACTGATAAAGTAATTTCTTACAGGAAAAAAACAGTGACTTCCACCACCATGACTCTCTTTGTCATCGTGAAAAAAATCCACTGTGTTCATACTGCTTTTTTAAAAATTGCAATACTGAGTTTTCACCTCAGGTTACATCAGGAAGTTAAAAATTTTGTATTTGGATTTTTTTCTTTTCTTTAGATTTTTTCCCCCTATTTCTCTTGTACCATGGAAAAAAATCAGGAAAGCACAGTTTAATCTATAGGCATGTTGCTGCTCTATCCTTGGAGCACTGCTGGTTAAAATTCAATATATTAATTTAAAGATGGTGATGGTGCATCATAAATACTCTTACCCCTCTACCTGTTTATTACAAACACAAAAGATACTTAGAATTATTTTAATTGAGTGTTTATTTTACTCTTAGTTGCCCCTAATCTGATGTCTCCATTTCATTCTTCAGTCAGCCCACAAGTCCTTGACTGCAAAAACCTGAATTTTTCACTTAGAAAAAAAGAGATGTTGTTAATTCACCAGGACCTTTCTCATATACAATAAATGAGGGGAAAAGCACAAAACTGTTTTTCTTCTTCTGCAAAGCACCTTTTTAAAAAGGAATAAAGTGCTTTATGAAATTTTCATAAGTGAAGTTAAAATAGTCTACAAACATTTTGAATTATACAGCACTGAAGGACACAGCACCATAAATAATGTGCTCAGCATCTTCTTAATTTACTATTTACTGAAAAATATCACCCCTTTAAAGTGGAAAAACATCTTGAAGGGCAGATTGACATATTTCTTGCTGCATTCACTGCCAGCAATAAAAATGTAAAATGAAGCAAAAATAAATGCAATTAAAATGATGCAAAGCTGTCAGAGAATCATAAAATCACCGAATGATTTGGGTTGGAAGGAACCTTAAGCATTTTCTAATTCCAGCCCCCTTCCCTTGGGCAGGAACACCTTCACCTACACCAGGCTGGCCAAAATTGTGACCACAAAGAAGAATTTTGGCTGCTACCCCTGGGTGCAATGGGTGCACAGCACTGCACAAGTTTGTCTCTTAATTCCAAGTGCTCCTTCAGGGAGAGATGGAGGTTCTGAGGATGCCAAGCTCCATATCCAGGGGGTCAAGGCTCTTCTTTGCTCCTGGACAATCATTTATGCTCAGATTTACAGACAGAATTCATTCCTTTTAGGTGACTAACTCATACTGATCTCCTGAGGAGCTGCACATCCAAATATTGTCCTGATGGCCTTCAAAAAATACTCCAATGCTTGTGCAAACCTTCAGTAAAGTGAAGGACTGGCCAAGGACTTCAAAGCATTCTTAGTATGCTCTTACACCTTTCAGCCTGGGCAGCTCCTGCAGCCACTGAACTGAGGCAAAAATTCTGCCTCATCTTACTACACCAAAGATGAAAATAAATCGAGTTTGTGTCAGCATCGCCACTCCTGGAGATAAGGGACAGCACAGCCGAGCTTAAGGAGTGAGAGGCTGTGTGAAATTGGGTTATTGAGGCTCTGTGAAAAGAAGCAAAGAAGCAGAAGTGCTGCAGTGGTGATTCCTGCTTCAAGGATTTGTTTCCACACGGGGAAAATCGACCTTACCCAGAACAATGAGCTGTGCCTCAGCCTCGGCGGCGTCCAGGGCAGTGCTGGCCACACACGTGTAAACTCCCTGATCCTCCAGGAGCACACTGGATATGGACAGGGTATCCCTGTCCAGAATTATCCTGCAGGGCAAAATTTAAATTAAAAAAAAAGGCAATAAGGATGAGGAAAGTACATAAGATGGGTACGACACACAGACATCGTTCACTGAAAAATTGTTCATAAAAGAACTTGGCACGGAACATTTTCATTAAAGAGCTGCACACTGGGCCTGTGACATGGAAATGTCATTGTGGCTCTGCTCCACCCTGTGCTGAGGATTATTATTTGTATTTTGTGGCAATTTAGCCTCTGTGGCTGGAGGTCGGCCCGTCAATCCTGCTCTGAAAAGAACCACATTGAGATGCACTGGATGAGCATCTGGGACATAGGATTTTGGCACGTCATTAATGAGACAAATATATGGGGTTTATGATGGAGTTTTTGAAAGGCTGGGGGAAACTGAGCATTCCTAAGGCGCTTGTGTCATGTCCAAAGCACCAGGGAAGCTGCCAAGAATCCAGGGCCATGGGCTCCATGGCAGACATGGAATTTCCATGGCTCATCCTACGAGGGCTCAGTGGGATTCTCAGCCTCTCCAGTGTTTGGGAAACCATCTCTGTCCAGTGGTAATTATTAATAAAGACATCAGATTGTTCCCTGTGGGGCCCTCTATGGACTAAAAGCTGTGCTCCAGCCCCTTGATGTCAATGGGAACCCAAAAAAGGGCAAAGTTCAGCCTGGACCTGCAAATCCTAAACTCATATACAGCAAAATTCACAGCAGAATCCCTGAAACCTGTTTATCATCACTTCAGCATTGCAAAGACTTTGTCTTGGCCAAATAAGTGCAAACTATAAGAAAATATTGGTTCCACTAAATGGAGAAACAACCTTGACTGTGGTCAGAGTTGCCTTTTTGGGTTGGACCAACATTTATATTATACATAAAAATATATATGAATTATGTATATATTAATATATAACTTTATATTCTGCTATGATGGTAACAGAGTTAATAAACTCAAACCCATTTGGCTCAAAACTCACATTGCTGCATTTATATAGATGTGTCCATTCATATGTCACATGAAGAATTCTTTGCAGACAAAAATTTGCATTTCAAGCTATTAAGGCTCATGTTTAATGAAACTCCAGCTCCAGCACCACACCAGATTATCCAGCTGAGATCAAGAACAGCCTTGTTCCTTCCCCACTCACCTGCCACCTTCCGTGCTGTTGACTGGCAGCTCATCTCCATCCTTCCTCCAGGATAATTTAAAACTGTGTTTCAAGTGGGAATCATACTCAGCCTGGCATTTCAATGAAATTGAATGTGATTTCAGCACTCGGGGGTTCTTTGGAGTAACAACAAGTTTTGTAGCATCTGATGGATCACAGAAAAACACTTTGATTAGGTGAGAGAGAGGCTATTATATCAAATTTTCACCAAGCACTTCATCTACACAAATCAACCTCAGGAGCAACAATCATGTCTTTTTTTTTTTTGTTATATGTACAAACATTTCAAGTGAAGGATGGTGGGATTTGAAATAGATATTTGCCAGGATTTCATATTTTTTTATCTTGAAACTTTTTTTTCATCTTGAAACATTTTTTATCTTGAAATGTTTTTTTAGTTTGCTCCAAACCAAAGAGCTCCAGAAAAAAAAAAAAATCCACCAAAAAAAAAGTTACAGGTGAAAATCCTTGTTAGCAGCCTGTCATGAAATGGATGATAAAAAAAAATAAAAGGCTTGAATATGATTTTTATGTCTAATTGCCATTTGCAAAAAAGCTTTGGCAACGATCCAAGAAAAATTAGAAGCTTATTAAAGTCAAGTGAGAAAAAATTATTGCAATCAAATTTTTCTTTTAATTGACTGTAATCTGAATGCAGAAAGAGATGAATAAGTAAGAAGAAAGCACTTAGCTGAATTTATTTCTGCAGTGCAATGTTGCTCTGTGAGAATTTCATTGTACATTTTCATGTTTATTATCATTGCAAAATTCCCAAATCCAGGGAGTGGGTGGAAATGGAACACAAAGAGTGGGCTTTTTCCTCAAGTTTGTCACAGCAAACCTACATCAGAGAGCTTTGCTAATTGAGTATTTAATGTTTTTTTTTTTAATTGGCAAGCCCTAAATCCTAAGTAAATTTGTAGAAAACCCACTAAATGCCACCTGTGGGAGAAACCCCTCCTGCCAACCAACCACACAAATCCCTTAAAACAGAGCTGCAGCACAAGGGACAGATCTAAAATTTATAAGTAAACACATCTGAGGATTTTTTTTTTGCTCTGTTTAAAAATATTTATCAACAAACAGGCAAAAGCCCAGTGCAAAGTCCTGTGACATGTTTGGCGTCCACTGTGGGAGTTAATCCAGTTTGGGGTGTGCCTTTGATCAACAGATGGGAAGGAATTTTAGGGAAGGGAATCCCTAAATCCCAGGAACAAATTTGTATAAACAAGGACCCCACCAAGCCCAGGAGCACAGGGAAGGCTCCCAAGGGTCCGACCTGAGTGTAACAGGGCAGTGACAAAAAGGAGGGAAAATCCTTTCACGACAATGTGTAAATGCAAATTTTTGGTGGCTTGTGCAGCTTCTGCAAGCATCCAGAAGAAAATGAGCACCATGTGTGAGCATGGAGAAATGCAGCTGAAAAGAGACCTGTGACAATTTCAGGTTGTAACATCCAGAAAATTCCTGAAAACACCAAATAAATCTGTACCCTGGACTGAATATTTGCTACTTCCTGAAAAATTAGAGACATAAAATCTTAGCAGATGTGAGTTTTTTCCTGTTCTTACCCCTTATATCCAGATTAGCAGTGATAGCTGTTTTCCCCACAGAATTTGAAGCCCAGCAGGCGTAGGATCCTGAATCCTCCTTCTTGGTGTCCCTGATCTCCAGGGTGCCGTTCTTGTTTAAGTCGTAGCGAAATGTTGACAGGGGCTCTATGCTCTCATCCTTTGTCCTAAAGATGGTAAAAGCAGGCCTGGGTTACTGCAGGAAGTGTTAGTTCATGGTTAGGGGTTGTTGCAGGAGAATTTTGGGACTCAGCTTTGCCACTGAGCAATTAAAGTTGGGATTAGTGAGACACTTTATCCACGTGCAGCAAATCATAAAGGGACTTAAGAGTCCTGCACACCAAACCCACAGGGACAGAGTCTAAAAAGTTCCCTAAAATACTCTGTCTTTAATCCACAGCTGCCACCTGCAATGTTATTGCACCTGTCACCTGCTGTGACAATCCTGTGATTTCCAGCCCTATGGAAGCATGTTCAGGTAAATGTGTTCTGTAAGTCACGGCGTTTCCATCTCAATAATGTGTCCAAACTTGAAGAGCTGTCAGCATTAACCTGATGAAGCTGCAGCAGGATTTGGCTATAAACAGCATGGTTTTGTTTAATGTATAGCCTGGCATTTGTCTCGAACAGGTATTGGGGACTTCCAGGAACTTTTTTCCCAAACCAGTTCTTCAGAATTCTTAAAAGCACATTTAAACACAGAAAACATACATTATATACAGCTTTTCTGCAAATTTCTATTCTGAACTCCATAGAAATAACAACTAGCAGACTTTTCAAACTTGGGGAAGCCTGGAGAAACTTGTTTCACATGAAAAAAAAAAAAAATTCCCAGTATCTTACCATCTGACATCTGCTGCAGGTGAGGCAAAGATGTCACAGTGCAGGAAGGCGCTGTAACCCACGACTGTGGCATAATTTTCCCCATCTGGGGTCAGTATCAGGGGGGCAATATCTGCAGGAGAAAGTTCAAGGTGAGCAGCACTGCATTTCAGAGCTAGGAATATAAATATTGGCTCAGCATCCTCCCCTTTCCCAGCAAGGGTGAGAGGTGTTTAATGGGAATTTCACAGCTCTTTGGAAGAGCTGCACTGAGCAGCTGAGCTCTCAGACATAACAGGGGTTTACTGCTGGACATGTCAGAAATTGAAACATCCAGGAGAGAAAACAGACCCAGTTCTGCTGCCTCCGGAGATGCTTTTTATTAAATAAATTCCCCTCACTCCCTTTCTTCAAAGAACAGACTGAGCATCACAACTGAAATCAAAGATTAAAGACACACTTAATAATTCAAAACCAGCATTGTGGTCACAATTCAGTCCCCAGTGGTTTCACTGTGTTTGAATTCACATTTTTGAGCCAAATATAACCATGTTTCTAAAATCTATCAAAGCTCAGGAGTGTCTGTGCTAAGCACATAACACTATCCATGAAAAAACCTGTGGCACAAATTTGGACAATATTTCTTAAAATCTGGGGTGAGTCCAAAGGAACCATGAGATGGTGACAAGCCCCAAGCTGCTGTGAGGATTCAACCTGGAGTTTCTGGATGTGATCTCTGGGAGGGGAGAGCCCATGTTGGATCCCAGAAATCTAGGATTTTGGATCTTTCTGTCTGGCACTGACCTCCTGGAGAACACTGCTTTAGACCTGAGGCCTTGGAGATAGTTTCTAAATATGAGTGATGAGTTAAAATCACAAGTGTGTAGTTAAATAGAAATGTGTGCTTTCACATGGTGAAGGGTTTTAAATTTAAATATTTTAAAATTTTATAGTATAGTAATAGGTATAGGACAAGATGGAGGATTTTGGGTGATGTCTCTTTGGGTGCTCATCTTCCTTCCTCTTCATTGGTTTTCAGGTAGTAGTTTCTGGTTGGTCAGTCAGTGTCACACTGAGCATCATGGGAATCTAGTTATTGTGTCAAAAGCATAAATAATATAGGTGTTAATTCTCTATTGAACTGTTTAGCTTTAAGGGACCTTGTAGCAGCTGGATCTTTGCTTCTAGCAGGTAGCTGGAAGTGCTGTCAAACGCTCTGTACTTTTATATAAGATTTAACAAACAACCAAGCCCAAAAACGAGAAAATCCGTTTCCATCGTGCATTTGTTAATCCTGGCTCTGAGTGAAGGCAGAGAGACTGAGACAAGCCACCAATGACGTGGTGCAAAGCTGCCACTGCTGTTCCCAGCCCGGGCACTCACTGAGCACGTTGACGTTGGCGCTGGCCAGGATGGTGCCGTGCTTGTTGGTGGCCTCGCACTGGAACACGGCGCTGTCCTGCAGCTGCAGGTTGGTCAGGCTGATCTCCCTGGTGGAGATTCTCCCTCGGAAGGTCCTGCCTGGAAAACACCAGATTGTGTCAGGAGCTGGAGGAACACTGTGACTGGCTCTCCTTGCTGCTTGGAAGCCAAAGAACACCTTCAGGATCCAACCAAGGCTTTGCCCAACAGGTGAGTTCCAGAGCTCTGCCTTTGCCAGCACTCCTGTGGCCTGAGGAAAGTGCTCCAGAACACCAAATTCCAGTAAATTCCCCGCAGAGACCTTTTTAAATTATAATAATAATAATAATAATAATAATAATAATAATAATAATGCTACACCAGTGCTCTCCAGCCACTTGGGCTTGCTCAGAAGCACAAAGGAGCCCTTGAGCTGCCCTAGATCCCCAAAAGATGGGAGAGAGTTACAGGTGAGGCAGAGGCAGCACCTCAAAGGTACCACTGCTCTACATGTGCAATGGTCACCACCACCCTCTTCAAAGATCCTATTTAAATATTAGTTTATTTAAGTAAATAAGCCATTCATCTCTAAAGAGGTGCCAAACCACACAGTCACTCAACGTGTGGGTCCCATGAAGTGATTCAGGCACGCGCCACGTGGACAGGCCCTGCAGGAGCAGCCTGGCCCCTGCACCTACCATCGATGGGCATCCCATTGAGCTTCCACTGGATGCTGGGCTCGGGGCTCCCGATGGCCTCGCACAGCAGCACCAGGTTTGTCCCCACGCTGTACACCCCACCCTGGGGCTTCTTCAGCCACTGCGGAGGCTCTGCGAAAAGAGACACAGCAGGGATCAGCTGGTGCCTTTTTGGGCATAAAAATAGAGGCCAGACAAAATTAAAGGAATAAAAAGCTGTTATATTTATTGAAGAACCTTCAGGTATATTTTGGGCAGAAAAAGCCCCCCAGTGGCTACACCCAAAATGTACCATGGGTCACAGGTTTTCAGACTTTTATAAGTTTGGTCCATTTGCATTTTGGGGGTTAATCTCCCAATTACAGCTCCAGGTAATGAAGTCATTTACCCCAAGT
>JANRMJ010000020.1:2495736-2512918 GCA_025584955.1 Alethe diademata
AAGAAAAAAAGAAAAAATGACATTTAACTGAAGAAATGAAGAGTCAATAGCTACCGACTCTAACTTTGATATGTTTGACACAAAAGGAACCATGCTGCCTGCATGGAGAGGGTTTTTCCAGGATCTGCTCCACAGAGAGGCAGAGCAGGGGGAGATGGGAATCCACAGGATGAGAAGAGCTTTGCTGGGTGTCACCTGTGCTGGTGACACACAGGACACCTCCATCAACACCGAGGTGATGGGCACAGCCAGCACAGGGCACCCAAACTCCATAAATCCACACCCTGAGCTCATCCTGGAGCAATGCAGCCCCAGGGTGAGCCCTGGGACACGAATCTGTGGTGCCAAACCTTGGCTGTCTTATCCCAGAGTTCTCTGAACTGCCAGGGAAAGATTTGGAGCATCCAGCTCTGGCTCCTGCTCTGAATTGATAACATGAGAAACCCAGGATATCAATGTCCTCACTTCCACCTCCTTACAAAGCATAAATGATCCTTTCTCAAGTAAAAAACTGCCTTTTTTATTAAAAAACCCTGCAGATTGCTCTCAGAAATGACAAGATGAGCCAATTGTGCTCCCTGGACCGCTTCAATCCATCCCATCATAATCAAGAGGCTTTTGTGATGTGTTTTTGAGCAGCTTCCATTTCACCTCAGCTGGTGGAGTCTCAGTTCAAAGGCTAAAAACAGATGCATTCAACTCACCCTTAGTAACAGCAGCGTTAGGTGAGCCTGAGTCATTAGCATGCTTTACTGAAATAAATAAAAATGACAACCAAACAGACATGCAGGGTTGAGACAGAATCAAAAGAAACCATAAATTCAAACGAAACAAAACCATGCCCCTCCTCATCCTCCCAATTTCTGCCCCAAAAGAAAGAAAGGATGAAAAATATAAAGGAAAGCAACAGATGAGCAACAGAGTTTTGAAAAAAACCATGAAAATGCTTTAAAGATTTGTGTTATTCTGAGAAATACTTTATGGGTGATATAATCAGTATTTCATCCTTGCTATCTACAGTAATAAACATCACCAAGTATCCACAAAGAGAAATGTTATAAAATGTATCCATGCTCTTGTTTCTTATTTTTTTCTATTTATTTTTCATGCAGTGCCTCACAGGCACTTGGCACACAGTGCAGTGGGCAGTGTCAAGCTGAGTTTTCAGAATCCTTTCAGTTCATGCCTCTCATCTTTTCCTGGCCCAAGTCCTGTGGCTTTGGTGACAAGATGGACACACTGAAGTGGTTTTCTGGGCCACTTCCAGGGCTACCAGCAGCCAAAACCCACCTTGTTTTTCCCTAATCTCTGTGTGCATGTGTGGGGGACTGAACCTATTTGAAAAGCCACGGAGAGCAACATTTAATTTGGATGTTTTTCTCACAGTTATTAGCCTGAGATACGGTCTAAGCAAGCATTAAACACACAAAGCCACTATTAATCCTTTATCTTTTTATCCCAACAAGAAAACTCAAAAATCACATATTAAACATGAAGGTTTCATCCATGAAGACAAAATTCTCCTTGGCTTTCTGAGCTGTGTAGGCCCAAAAGATCAGAAGTTTTAACAAACTGAAATGTTATATTCCCTACACATCATTTCATCAAGGAACTGGAAACATCTCTTGTGTTTCTGATGCTCCAGGCTGCTCCAGACTGCCTGGAAAAACCTGGAACACATCATCCTTCCAACCTCACTGCTGCAGCTGGACCAAACCAGGCCATGCCCAGACAAGAAGTGGCCACAAAATCCCCAAAATCCAGTGAAGTCCCATCCTTGGGGACCTGCCAGATTCAAGAGCAGCTGATTTCCTTAATGCATCCTTGGCTTTCACTGTGGGGACAGCATGAGGAGGGACAGGGGACTTTTGGGGTCTGATTGTGATGCATTAAGATTTCAGCTTTTATATTTTTCAAATCCTGTACTGCTTTAGTGTAAAACTCTAAACTCCATATCCAGTGCTAGCTACTGTTCTCTTATTTTGGACACACACAACAATTCCCCTCCAGACTGGGAATCAAGGACACCTCACTGCCTCAGACCCTGAGAGGTGGAAACAAAAGTGAGTTGAGGGGAGCAAATCTGGGGTAAGTGACTTCATTACCTGAAGCTGTAATTGGAGGATTAACCCCTGATATGTAAATGAAACAAGCTTACAATTGTCTGAAAAACTCGTGACCATTGTCCAGTTTGGGTGTCCATCCTTGAAAGCTTTGACTGCCCAAGGTGCATCTATCAAAGGCCTTCGATAAATACCCGTTTTATTATCCTAATCTTGTCTAGCCTTTGTCCAAAGCATCAGTTTCTGGCAACCCAGATGGGACAGCAGAAACTGATTCCCTGCAATGGCTACCTAGAACACAGGCTAGAGCAAGGAGCTCTTCTTAGCAAAATCTAGCCCCAAGAACGAGGTTGATAATGCAGCAAATAAGCTCAGCAGGATTTTTGAGAGTGCCAGGGCACACATCTGCATGCACTGCTGCCTGGGGAGCTCAGAAAGCAGCAGCAAAGTGAGAGCTCAGAGCTCAGAGCTCAGCCCCACACTCACAGCGGGAAACCTTCAGCGTCATCGGCATTTTCTGCACGATGGTCCTGAGCCTGGGGAAGGCTGCAAAGCAGCAGTAGTCGCTCCTGCTGTCGCTCTCCTCCACGTTGGCAAAGTAGAGATCTCCCTTCAGGCTCATGGAGACCCTCTCGTCCTGTGGGATGTGCTGCAAATCTGGCAAGGAAAAGGAATTGTGAGGTTGGATGCTCCCCGCACGTGCTTCCTTCCAGATACAGACAGAGAATGAAACTCTGGAGTAAAAGAGGGGGGAAATCCAGCCACAATGGGTTGTTTACTAATATTCAGTATACAAGTGATAAAAAATATTTTTTGTATAAAAAATGTACCTATATAATTGATAAGGAAAAATTGATCATTAAAAAAAGAGTTACTTTGCGCTTTCCAAAAGCTAAAAATTCCTGCAGAACACAAACACTGCAGAATAACAGGACAGAAACCCACAAGGAACTAATTATATAAACCTGGTGGATTATTTTTCCCTTGGTATCATAAATCAATCATCAATTTATGGAAAGAGGAAAATGATTATAAGAAATAACATATTGACACACACATATCCTCTCTCCTCTAAATACAGGACTCCTCATCACTGTGAGACTCACCAATATATAAATTATTTGATATCTCATATTTAATGAGATGCTGTGCCAATTCACTCAACAATTCAACTTTGAGTCATGTAAAACCAGATCTCCATCCTGAATTTTAAAATTTTGTTCTTCAATATCCAGATATTTCTCCCAAGCACTTGCATGATTACAATTCCTATCCATGATGATTCTGCAATGAAACCGCTCTGAAACACAAATACTTTGAGCTCCCTTGTATGAATTGTGCAAAAACCATTTACTCACCAATGTTCATCCAGTAGATGTGCAAAGGGGGGATGCCTTTTGGGGGGTTGCAATGCAGGATCACAGAATCTCCATGCTCCACATCCAGAGGCTCGATTTTCTCTTTGGGGAATTTTGGTACACCTGCATAAAAAAGCAAAGAAGTTCCTCTTTGACTGGTACCTTTTGAAATTTTGCCTTTTGCTTTCCCCTTATTATAGTTCTAATAAAATATTTACCTTTACATCATCCTTTGCATTTTTTGCCTTTAATACCGATTTTAATTTACACAGAGGCACAGAGTAATGATGAGTTTTACTCAGAGTAGGAAATCCCTGTGTTCTGGGACACTCAGAATAGGAATCCCTTCATTCACAGAGTTCTTGGAGCATCCTATCCAAATCCAGGCACTGAATGGGGATGTTTAACACTTGTTTGTGGATGTCCTGTGCTTTGCTTTGGCTTCATTTAAACACAGTTCCTTTCAAACACTTTCTTTAGCTCCTTTGTGCTGTCTGGAAGGGACCACTCAAGGCCACAGGGTCCCCAAGGACAAGCCTGGCACAGAGGGCTGAGCACTGACAGAGCCCCAGCTGCTCCCAGGAGATCAGAAACCAGCCTGGGAGTGTGGAAAGCTCTGGAAAGCTTGGACAAAACACGGTTCTCAAGGTTCTGCACGTCCCTGCAGGTGGGGACAGACCCCAGGCTCATGGCTGGAGTTGTCCCAGCTCTTCTCCATCTCCAGGAGCAGAGGAAGGCAGCAGTGCAGCCTCTGCTGCCTCCTCAGGCAGGGAAGCCCAGCCATGGATTCCTGCAGGCTCAGGGTGCAGGGACAGGCTTGGCACAAAGCTCCAGGGCTGCTCTAGCTGCGTTTAAATACAAATCAAATTGTGAATGGATCAATGTTTCATCACCCACAGCCCCTGATGCCAGCATTTTGTTCAAAGTCTGATCTGTGCTTGGCACACCTGGGCAAATTTGGATGCCCAAAATGCCACTGGAGCTCGAGGGAAAATGGGGAGCAGAGCTGGGCTGGAGCCCACCCCAGACCAAAGGAGGCTCAGCTGGGAGATGATCACACAGAAACCAGCCTGCAAAATGGAACCACTCCTTGAAGGAGCCGAGCTAAGGCAGCTTCAGGGCTGACGTCGCCTCCTGCTTTCATTTCAGGCAAGTCCAAACAGGCCAAAGTTTCACTTCAGACCAGCATCAAGCAGCAAAACGAGCAGCAATTAAACAGCAAAGGATGGAGAAGGTCCTGGCTGTGCAGAGTCAAACTGGCACAGCAAACATCACCTCCCTGGTGCCCAAGTGGTGACAGGGAGCTCTGAGAGCAGCTCCACACCTCGAGACAGCATCGTCCAGCAGGGAATCTGCAACACCACCGTGCAGGAAAGGAGAGGGGGAGAAATGCAGGGACAGGACTCTGAGGACACTTCACACATCTCAGGATTAGCAAACATGAAAAGAAGCAATCACTCCAGTGCTGATTGCCTGAATGCAGACTCTGCAAAGATTTTATCTCCAGGAGGGTTATTAATAGGTTAGGAATTCTTAGGAGAGGCAAAATGCAGCTAATGAGCATCACCCACCCTGTAGGTGAAATTTCAGGTAAAAAAAAGAGCTGCATATTCATATCCAGTACCTCCAGTAACCTGCACTCTTCCAGCCCTGGGAAATGCATCTGCTGACTGCAGAGCTGGAATATTTTCCAGCAAGAAAAAGCCAATTTCTTGATCTAAAGCTTATTTATCCCCCAAAGCACGTCAGTCACAAAAAAACTTTAAATAAGCTGGATCAGGTGAAGGATAAGGGATTTCTGACCAAACTAATGAGATCAGCAAATGGACTAATATGGGATCACTTATTTAGGACACTGGAACCCCTTGTTCAAATCCATTTTTTGCCTCATTTAGCAGAACTAAATCTGGGTTTCTGATATCCCAGCTGGGTGCCATAACCACTGAGCTTCTCAGTGAATTTCTGTGGCCAGTAATTACAGAATTATACAGAAATTTAGTGAGTCCCACCAGGAGACAGTGACAAGCCACAGTCCTGGTGTCATTAGCTGGCAACACAGACATTCATCTCCAGCGTGGGGCCCAGATGTTGGCAGCTGGACTTCACTGGGGGAAGCAGCAATTTGACCCCAAATGTCCTCCACCTCCAACAAGTCCTTGCACCACAAGTGATCAGGGCACTTTGGTCTTTCCATGCTGTTTTTCTTTTTGCTTAGTTCACCATGAAAAGCATCGAAAAACTTTGATTCTCATCCCCAAAATTTGAATGGTTTAATCCTTGAAGCTTTACAAAAGATGAAAACTCATGATAAATTCCTGAGCCCAACCTTCTGACAAGTATAATTTTTTTTGCTGGGGTCCCACTGGTCTCAAAGACTAGAAAAATCGCTGCTTCTGAATTCAGATTTATTAAAAATAAAAAGCTTCTGTCACATTAGACTATGCCTTTTGCACATCAATCTTCAGGACATCTATGCAGGCAATATTTTGGGTTTTCTTTGCAGAGCCCCTGCAAAAATTAGAGAGTATTCCAGAATCAATCACCACTGACTTGTGGCCAAACACAGAAACTGAGCTAAGCTCCACAGCACCACACAAAATAAATTGTGCCATGGAAGTATTTCATGTTGTATAAAGGTCTCAGCACAGCACATGGCCACTAAAAATGCAGCTGATGTCTCTGCAGTGACAGCACTGAACTCTCAGGTCAGTATTCCATGGAATCCCCCACTCAGGGATGGGATGAGAAGGGACAGGGAATCCAGCACAGCTCTGGGTGCTGCTCCCCACATTCCCACAGCACAGGGATTTAGTGACTGAAAAAGGCCAGGAGGGCTCTCACCACACTCAGATCATGGGGTGAGAGTGAACAGCCATGGGGAAGATGGAAACCTGCCCTCCCAACTCCAGCTTTGGAGAATCTCCTAAAATCCCACCAGGACACCTCTTCAAATTCTCCTGGAAAAGGCTTCACTGACCAAGGTTTTTTTCCTGTCAAGGCTGCACTCAAAAACCAGAATTGAATTGCTCTGACAGTCTGTGAACCATGGGAATGGAAGATTATCAGTGGCCAGGGTCATTTGTGCAAGGAGCCAGGATCTGCTTAATCCCTGGGGTGACTCAAAGTTTAATGACTGAGCTGTGCTTGAGACCAGGCTGAAGCACCACTGGCAAATTTGGGGGGCTGGGAGAAAATCCAGAAAGGAGCTTGAGTCTCTCCTCCTTATCCCTTCAGAAAATGCAATTTCTCAACTCAAACAAACAGGAGGAAGAACAATACAGTGCAACAGAAAGGCTTAATTTGATTTAGCAGAAACAGAGATTCAGAAAAGCAGCAAGCAGAGCTGGGAACTGCAGTCCCCAGCATTGCTCCAGATTTACTCAGGGATCCATTTAGGACACCTTGTCCTACAGCTCTGGTTTTGTCCTACTGCTAATTACAGTGACTTCACACCAAAACTGTATCAATTATGGCAATTAATTCCAGTTTATGTGAGAATGGAGCCCACTCCACCGGGTATTTTACATGTTTTAGGGTCAAGTGCTGAGAAAGTTGAACAAAGGAAAAGCACTTCTCCAGGAAACTTGTCCTTGAGATCCCTGTTTTTTGTTTCTACCAGTATCAGGTGTAAAATGGGAGTGAATTCAGGATGGTAAATCAGCAATTAACAAATACATTGTGAAATTATTGTAGAAAAGCATCATTGTAACCCAGGTCTGGTTTTATAACCTTCCTTGTGGAGTCCACTGAAGATGTGCTGAGATAAAGGAAGCTTAACCTGATCCATCCTGGATAGTTTCATATTTTTCCTTGCAAATAAATCCTTAAAGGATGTAAAAGTGAGGCGAAGCCGAAAAAATCAAGAATTTTCTATAACCTAAAAATTTCTAGCTCCTTAGACACTTAAATTAGTTTTTAATTATGAGTTTTCATACAGACCTGTATCCTTACAGCAAACAACCCAACATTTTAAGGAATCTCAACCATAACTTGCAGTCCCTGATGTTGAGCTGCACTGAGTGAAGCTTGGGAAGTTTCCAGGGCTCATCTCCGTGCCTCAATTGATATTCTGATCCATGGAGCAGCAGCAGTAGCTAAATCTGTAATTTCCATTGCAGCCTTTGAACTGTTTATGAGATATGACCCTGCTTGTTTATGGATTTTTTAATTGCTGCCTTAAATTGAAAAAGTTAGCAAAGCCTGGCTGTCAGGAAGAGCATGGCTGAGACTCCAGTCTCTCCTGAGGATGTGGAATGGAATCAGTGACAGCTTTTTTTCTGTGTAAATCTCTGTGATTTCATTTTCAAACTGATGGCCACAGGCAAGAAACACAGCGAGCCAAATTATCTAGGTGGCCAGAAAAGCTGCCATAGGTGCAGGTCACTGCTTAGGAGGCAAGAGGGTTAAATTTCATCCCCACCACCTGCAAAGTCTCAGTGAATTGCTCTCTTTTCTCTTATATAAAGCTACACCAAAGCCTTCACAGAACTGAGACCTCCTACTTCAGTATCAGCTCAGTATTTTTTACTAATTTCAGGATATTCACACCTGAGTGTTTGAATATTAACTCAGGTCTGGCTTTCTCTGGGAATTTTTGCACTAGCATTGCTGGCAGACCACAGCCTGCCACAGGAAGATTTTGCACTCAGCCAATATTTCCATCCTCAGGTCTCTGGTCTTTTGGAGCAGCAGCTTTAGAAATACCGAGCATAAATCTTAACTCAGTCTGCCATGAAGAGTCTTTTACAGCACAGTTAATTAAAGAAGTTTAAACTGTACTTCTTCCTCTGGCACTGGGCCTGCTCACTAATTCAAGCAGCAGATTCCCGAAATGCTGGAGGAGGGGAGCTGAAGTCTGTGTTCTCACCATTTAAATTCATCTTCATGCTGAATGTATCTTGTAACAATCTGGCCTTTGTTAGTGCTGCAAACACATCGAGATCCTCGGAGCCCTTTCTTCCCCCTCTCTTTAATGTCATCCTACATAGGGGAGGTGGGGTATTTTCATTATGTAGGTGAGATTTAATGATCATTTCTGCTGACATTTCTATTGCTTCCCTGGAATGACTACTGTGAGTAAACAGTCTTTTGTTCTCCTTTTCAGCAGCAGCCTTGCAGCCCCAGTATTCTGCTTCTGCAGTGGAAATGTAATTTATGGAAGGAACTGCCCTGCTCTGCCTCACTGGGGTTTTCTCCCCTTCCCTGGCACAGTGACTTTGCCAGGAGCTTTCCATCTGCCTTGAATGCAGCTGGCACAGCTCTGCCACCTCTGCACCAGGATCAAGAATGCATGGGGTGATCTCACATGTACCAGTCCCTGCTTCAAAACCTGGGGTGAATGGAGCTAATTTACCCCCAGCCCCTCTGTGGCAGGGCCTGATTTACAGCAGATCTGTGCACCAGCAGCTCTTCCACTGGAGCACAGCTGTAGAGCATCCAGCACTTTAGAAAATCAAAGGTGCCTTCGACTCCTCTCTGAATCCCGATTGAATTTGCAGCTTCTACATTGCACCCACAAATGAAAGAACTGATGGCAGAAGAGTTCTAATAACAGCAAATGTGCTTTAAAAGATGGGTGACTTGGATAAATCCCTCTAATACATTATCTGTACCACGTATTTTTTTGCTGGGTTTAGGACTTTGCATATATTAGCACCAAAATTCCTCTTGCTTTTGATAACAACCATGTTTGTAACCTCTCCATAAATTTGTTGCCATCCACTCCCAACATATTTAATATCTACTTAAGCTACTTCAGACTGTTTTTCATTAAAAGCAAAAAAACTCTTCTCTGAATACAGATTCAATAATCCCAAATACAGACATCAACTCCTTGTTTTTCATCTTAAGCATCTTTTTCAGTTCAGTAACAAAGAAGTACCAGAATGTTCTGCTGCTGGAGATACAAACATGACACTGAGCACTTTAACTCCTCTCAAATGTAATGAGTTTGAGGTATTTTAAAGAGAAGCTGTATTAACCCCACTGCCCTGGCCAGACTCCAAAGTGAAAAAGATGTCCTGTCTGAAGTTGAACTGCATCATTCTCCTGTCCCTGCCTGAAACTCCAGCTGCCATCAGCTGCCCTGCCCTACCTGTGGAGCCAACAGTTCAATAAACCTCAGCTTACTGTCCTAAAGCTTCCTGCAATTCTCCTCTGCTCTGGAAAGCCCTTCCCTTACAACAGCTGCAAGCTGGTGGAGACTAAACCACAGAGCAACACCTGGAATGCTGCTAATTCCTCCCCAAACACCAAGCTCTGGCATCAGGGATTAGTGTGCAGCACATTGCAACATGAAACAGATTTCCCAAGGGAAAAAGAAATCCATAAATCTGGACAAAAGGAAAATAAAGCATGTCTTTCATGAGGAGCACTCATAAAATCCATTTACATGGCATCCTCAGCAGCTCCCTCCCAGCCCTTGCAATGTCTTGTTCTCAATGTGCCCACAGCACCACGACTCTCCCAGCCCTGGCTATGCTTTGAATGCTTCTCAGCATTATTTCCTGTGCTGAAGACAGGACAAAAATGTTTATTCACGTTTCTTATATCCCATTTCTTGGCACAAAAGCAGCCACCTCCTGTCACTGTGGGTCTGAGAAGGCTGTGGGTGCATCTCCTGCCATGGATTCCACCTGAGCATGGAGCTGTCAGATATTTGGCAACAAAATACTGCAGGAGCTTGGAAATGCAGGATCTAATCTGGAAAAATCCACTGCACTGCTGCTTTTCTCCATCTCTGCCACTGAACTGCATCATAAAACCTGCTTCAGGTTCTCACCCTGCTCCACCATGGAGCTGGGGAAGTTTCTTGTCCTTTCAACTCCCACAGGGAAGATTCTGCTTCTGATTTTCTTCTTCTCATTTTGTGTGTTTCAGTCCTGAATTTAAAACCAAAATGTGTGCTTGTATTCCAAACTACAGGTGATTCAGTGGATTGGTACAAACCAGTTGTTTCAGCTTCGGGACATGGTTGAATGTTAAACCTGGCTGGGCTGGGTTAAGGGCTGGACTCAATGATTTTAAAAGCTCTTTGCCAACCTTGATGATTCTTTGATTCTATCCATAAATTTCGTCCCACTTCTACAAACCTGGTCCTTAATCCCTCTGCCCTTCCTCCGTGCTAACAGTGGAAGCACAAATTTCTGGGATCAGTAATTTTCCCTGCTTTATTTTTAAGCTTGTTTTCCATTCAGTTCCAGGGCTTTATTCTTCTCTCCATCAGTATTTATCTCAAACTATGAATGCTGCTGACATTAGATTAATGAACTCACAGCTGATCAAATCACTTCCCCTGGAGCTTTCAAACATTTGCATCCAGTGCTATTTTGCAGTAATAACCTGTGGGAGTTGATAGTTCAGTGGTCTGAAATCCTACATCCATATTTGGTTTCTGTCCTCAAAACCAGGAATTAAATTAATACATTCTAAGGAGAAAATATTACTTTTTTCCTCGAATATTCACTGAACAGCAAACAACTCACGTTTTACCATGCACCACCTTAGTGAGCGGTTCTTTCCCATTTATTTTGAGGAAAGACAGTTCTCATCTTAATAATAAAAGTAATAATTACAAATTCAAACCAAAAGCAAAGTCCTTACTTGGAACAATCAGCTCAATTTCTTCTGACATGGCAGTTCCCAGCAGGTTGGATGCAAAGCAACGATATTTCCCTTGGAAATTGTTGATGATTCCCCGGTTTTGGATCACAAAAGTTCCAGAGTTGTTAGATGTAACTATCCTCGGGTCAGATGACAAATCAAATGGTTTTCCATCCTTAGTCCAGTTAAAGCTGAAAAATAAAAGAAATGTTACATTGGGCAAGCACTAGAACAGCATTTTGGTATTAACCAGGAGTAAATGCGGGACCAAGAGTGTTTTATCAAAACAAAAGGAAAAACTGGATGTAAGAGGAGAGAGCAGAAAGGCAGAATGACCACTGTGCCCCTCTGCCTCGTGCTGCCCCTCTCCTTCCTCACACTCTGCTTTTGGGCACGGCTGTGACACGAGCCAAGAGCACAGAGCTCGGAGCGAGGACAGTGATGCACAGAGCACCTGGGAGAGGCACACCTGATGGCACCTGGAGCCTTGCAAAGGCTGGGCTGTGGTGGAATTGCTGCTTTGGAACGGCAAAGATCCACAAGAGCTTCTCCCACCCTCGCCATGGCTGAACCAGAAGAAACTGAGATGATTCCACTGAGTTTCTCCTTGCCATAGAACCATTTGTAGTTTGGTGCTGCTGGGGGGTCATTTTGATGAATGCTGAGAGAATTGTCACAGCTCCTGTACCTGCAGTTCTCAGATGCACTGAAATTTGCTTAAATTGATTTTCCAGCCAGCTGGAAATTACCATGTATTTAGTGGCAGGTGTACCTTTCTTTTTTTTTGTTTCAAGAGAATAAATAATGTCAACAAAACTGTTGTTTGGGCACTTCACTGGGCTTGGCAAAACTGTCTTGCTCCAGGATGGAGGGAATATGGGATCCTTGCTCCAGGATGGAAGGAATATGGGATCCTTGCTCCTGAATGGAAGGAATATGGGATCCCCCCACCTAACAGACATTACCACATCAATTAAATACACCACATCATTCAAATACACCAGGAAACTTCTCATTGATGCACTGACAAAGAGTGGAACAAAGGGAATTTGTTATCATGCTACAAAGCCCCATTCGGAGCTCAATTAAAAATTACCAAATCATCTTGATCTAAATAAAAGAATGCCTTTTAAAATTTAAATTGCATTGCAAAGAAAGGAGAAGGGACGGATTAAACAGAAAAAATGGCATTTAAACCAGCTATTAATTGAGCCCAAACACCATTCAGTGGTGAAAGCCTCAGGAGGAGTTTTTACTGGGTTATTATTGCACTCTTGTTAATCATATTTTCATTCAAAATGTTTCTCTCTTCCACACTGGTGTAAAATGCAGAGAGCTTATCTTTGGCTATTTACCTGAATAACTCCTTTTGTGTCTATCTGTATCACCACCAAGGCCCTGCTGATGCTAGGTGCAGACAAGGTATCTGATAAAATGCACTTGTGGTGTTTGAATACACAGTTTAATGTGTTTGGGGTTTTTAGGGTTGCAGGGGAAGAGGCAGAGGAGCAGCTGGGCCTCTTTGATTACACAGCCTATCTTCTGCAGCACAACCCAGACATGATTTTTTTTTTTTTTAAACCACAGGGTGAATTTGGCACGTGCCAGAGAAATTAAACATCCCCCAGCAAGGAAAACCACGCTAATACCTATTCACAGGGTGAGGGAAGTGATGGAGCAACAAAAGCTGAATGGCCTGACTGGAAAACCAACCCTTAACCCCAGAGGATGATGAGCAGGTTTTTGTGCAGCAGCTCCTGACAGACACAGCAATGTTTGGCAAAGGTTAAAAGCAGACTCAGCTTCTGTTTGCTTCTCCAAGCAGTACTCACGTGGGCTGGGGGTTTCCTCTGGCTTCACATTTAATGGTGAAGTCCTCATCAAAAGGGTAGGCAACCTGGGTGTGGGATTGCTCCGTGATTGTTGGAAGCTGGGAAACTGAACACAAAGAGGAATTGGGTTAAAACATCATTCCAGCCAAACTGAGCTCACCTTGACTGGAGAGGGACAATGGCAGGATTGGGTTACTCCTGCAGAAATAGGGGAAGAAGAGGATCATCACCTCCCTGGCAGGGACAATAAATGCCCTCTGACCCCTGTCACTGCCTCAGGGACCAAAGAAAGGCCTGGCAGAGGGACAGTGCCCACCCTCAGCCCCTCCAAACCCAGCCAGGGCAGAGCTGGGACCGCTCCAGAGCCAGAGCCAGAGCCAAAGCACAGGGCTGTGCTGGATTTATTCCTGGGTGAAGTCAGTAACTGGATTTAATCCAGACACAGATGCACACACATGAAGCAGCAAACTGCTGCCTCCATCCTGGATAAAACTGCCAGGAAAACCCAGGGACTGCAAGGCTGGTTTAATGTCTGCCCCAGGCTGCAGCTGCGTGCTCACGCACCGAGGCTGCACTAACTTCTCCTTTTTGCTCAGGGAATTAAATGCTACAAAAGCCTGTGTAACAGAGGAAGGAGAAAGTTCCCTGCAGTGGAGCTGGGATAATAGGATCACCCCATTGTTATAGACAGCCAGGAAGAGAATTAAAATGATCTTTGGGTGCTGCTTTAAGTCCAGGGAGCTCAAAGCTGGAGTGAAATGCAGAGTCTTGTCACACCACGTGGCCTCAAAGCTGAACACTCCCAAGTCCACCAGCTCCACTGATCAGAAATAACTTTTTATTACAATATAAAATGCTTCATTACAGCTAATTAAGGGTTAGGTGGTTCCCTGGGGTAGGTTCATAAAAGCAGTGGATGCCCAGAGAGTTTGCCCTGTGCTTTACAGTCACAGCTCCACTTCGGCTTTACTGAAACACAAGGAGCCACTGCAGTTCCTTCCTGAAAACAAACCCAAAAACATCTACTTCCCAATGCAAATTTGGATAGTTTTACAAAAATATCCTATAAACCTGCTTGGCTGAATTCCTCTTTGCAGCCAGGGCTATTGGCAGGCTCCAGAGCGCTGAGAGCTCATGGCAGATCCAGAGTTTCAGGATGCCCTGAAACTGGCCCATGCCCTACCCTGAGACCCTGAAAAGAGCCTTAATTTATTATTCCTTAGGTTTACTTCTTTATTTTTCCCCACTGTAATTCATAAACCCTAATATTGGTGAGTTTTGCTTTGTTGGGTTTTTTTTTTCTTTTTGCAACCAAACAAAAAAAACATAATGCAGTTTTCAATCCTCTTGGCCCATTTTATGTCTGAAAAATGCAAAGCTCAGGAGGTCTGGGCTGTGCTCCAGACAGAGGGGTCCTCTGGCTTCCCTTGGATTGCTCCCTGTGAGCCTCATCCTGTATTTTACACATGTCCTGGGAGCTCATGATCCGTGTAAAACAAGCAGTTTGAATTCATCCCAGCCGGTGAGGGATGCAGGAGCTGCTCCCCAGGGCAGGACACAGAGTGTGAAATCCTTCCCTGGGGACCAACATTTGCTCTGAGACATCCACCTGCTCCCTTCCCTGCTGGAATGGCAGCTTGCCCCACAAGGAAGGAGGGATATATGCACATCAAACAAGCTTCAGGGGGATTCAGAGCCAAAAATAAGGAGCTGAAGAGAAGGACAAACCCAAATCCTTGGAGCTAAGCCTTGTGTTGGATGGCAAACACCAAAGAGATGTTGTTAGACAACTTTACTGCTCCATTTTAGCAGCCTCAAACAGGAGCTTAGTTTTTGATCAGACCTGTATTTCCCAAAGGCCACATTGTGGCGAGATTAAACTCCAAATGGAACATAACTGGAAAGGAGGATTTAATATTTTTCCTTCAGGGGTAGCTGCAAAGGAATACCAAACAAAACAGCAAAGTGCACAGCAAATAGCTACAACTCACCTGATAATGGTATTTCAATTGCTGCTGCCAAACTCAATACAAAGAAAAACAGGCATATGGTGATGCCTTTTGTGCTTAATAGCATCTCCATCGCTCTTCTGTAAACAAGGAGTCCAAACAGAACGAGAGATACCTTATGCTTCCACTCACTGTCGCTTCAAATCAGGCACAGGGATGTGAAAGTGGGAGTCTGGTGAGGAGAACAAACACAATATCAGCCTGCAATATCAACCTGGGTCTGACAAGGTTATAAAATTAAAGGCAATATTTCAGGTTTGCTGCTAAATTGCACTAAATGGTCCGTTCTCCTCTAGCCCCATCCCCTGGCTTCAAGAACAACCTCTATTTAAATTCTAACAAAAAAAATCCCACATGCACAAAAGTACAGCTCTATTGTAGCACAGAAGTATAATTGGTTTTTTGCTGTTTGGCAATTAAAAGTAGGGATGGTTTAGAATATGGTGTATTTGTAATCATTCCAGTTCATAAATTTTTCTAATGAGACTTGTATAAGTTGGAAAGTAATGTAACAGATCTAATGAGAGAAATTTGGTACACTAATGACCTTGTTCATAAATCTCATCTGTCTTTTATCTTTCATTTATGCTCAAAGAAGGACACAATCTCATTTAGTTCATTATCAGGAAGCAGAACATGAAACCTTTGCTTTTCCCCCACAGTCCCAGAACTACTCTACGTGGGTTTTACACATTCCATTAGACATCCTCAGCTTCTGAATTACAAGGCAAAAATGTTATGCAGCTGCAGAAAGGAGACACATACAGCTCTAATGAGCATTTAAGTGAAATTCACAGAGAAATAAAGAAGAGAATTCTGATATAGATCAAAAATCAGGAAAAAATTTCTCCCTGGGAAGGTACAGGGTGCCCAGAGGACCCTGAAAGTGCCCAAGGCAGGTTGAACACTGGGGCTGGAGCAGCCTGGGGCAGTGGAAGGTGTCCCTGCCATGAATGCGGTGGGAGATGATTTTTTTAAGACCCTTCCAACCCAAAGCATTTTGAGATTTTGTGATTCTGCAAAAGTGGGTGCGCGGAGGATTCCAGTCCCCAAATTCATCCACAGTACCTGAGTGAATTATCAACTAGCACAAGCTGTTGCACCTCTAGCAGTGCTGAGGGACATCAGCCTCAGCAGAATTCCGACCTGAGTTGTCAGGATAACTTTGAAAGAACACTTTTGAAGAGGAGGCAGCCCAGCCTGGCATGGCCTGGCCAGTTCTGCTCCACAGGGAGAGCTGCACCAGGGCAATCCCTGCCTGGCTGAGCCTGCCTCACACACAGCTCTTGTATCTTTGCACATCCCACCCCGTCAATCCAGGGATCAGAAAGGCAATCCTGGGATCACAGGAGCAGTTGGCATGCAGGAGGTGGCACTGTGGATGGATGTGCTTGCCCAGCACAGCTGGAGCAGGGCAGGGCTCAGCCACACTGCCCACAGCCTCCAGCCCACGGGGGTTTTCTCCTCATGGCTGCTTTTCCCTACAAAGTGAGATTTCCCTTTCCCCCAGCACATCCCCTCTCACATCCACTCCGAGATGAACACAGCCTGTGCTGCTCATCCTCCCTCCAGGGTGAATTCTGTTCCCAGCCACCAGCCCACAGAAACTTCCTGCAAGTTCACATCTGGGAGACCAAAATCCCCAGCTGAGGATTGAAATTGGCCAACGAGGGGCAAGCAACAGACACCATAATCACATAAGCCTCATTTGGTTAGAAATGAGGCTAAAAACCAGATGTCTTTTAAGTATCTTAGGCCCTGAGTATTTGCTGATGGAAGAAGCTGACTAATCTGCTTAGTGCCCCGCTCTGCAGAAGGGCACTGGAGGGGACAGGGCAGGGGACAGGCTCAGCCATCCTGGGTGTAAATCAGCCAGAGTCACACAACACCAGCAGCTCTGCTTGTGGCAGTCGATATTCCCTCAATTTGAGCTCTCCTGGCTCTGACTTGAGAGCAGGGGAGCTTTCCAAAGCTCAGCCTGCCCAAAGCTGGGCTGTGTGACAGCACAGGGGACAGGCAGCAGCCCCAGCCAGCAGCCACCTGATGGCTGCTGTCACTGCAGGATGGGGCTGTCCCCTGCTCACCTGCTCCTGGCACACGCTCAGCCCCAGATCTGTGCCACTGGCAGTAAAACAGATGCTCTGACAGAAAACCCCCTGCATGCAGAATTGCAATTTAGGCTCATAAAAAGCCGAGCAGCCTGGCTGCCTGCAGATGGTGTGTTGGTGGCAGCGAGAGCCTCCTCTCCCCCATCTGCTGACAGCTCTGGGGACAGGAGCAGGCAGGTCAGGATGGCAGCCAGAGGCAGGGGAGCTGGG
>JANRMJ010000020.1:2514428-2526759 GCA_025584955.1 Alethe diademata
CAGGGAACAATTCCTGCCCAAAATCCCATCCATCCCTGCCCTCTGGCAGTGGGAGTCACTCCCTGTGTCCCATCACTCCATCCCTTGTCCAAAATCCCTCTCCAGCCTTCTTGCAAATCCCCTTCAGGTACTGGAATAATTTTTTAAGGTCACCCCCAAGCCTTCTCTTCTCTTTTTCCCCAGGAATTCCACATCCTCCTTTGTTCTCAGGTGGACTCACTTGCACCAGGGATGGGGGCACCCAAGAAAAACTTTCCTCTGCACAACAAATGAACGTGGATTGCTACAACAAATGTTACATCTGCAACCTCTCCTCTCCCTCCTTCTTCCCCCCTCCTCCTTCCCTTTCTCTCTTTCTATTTGCTTTTCTCTGCCTCAGGCTTAAGTCAAGTAATTTGAATTCACTGCAAATACTTATCTGTAGTTCCTTACCTGCAATTCATTATTTACTGTGCTGTTCAGTTAATAGTAAATACTGATTGCTCTAAGGACAGCTCATTTGTTTGTTTAATGAGCTGCCTTTAACTTACACTGAGCAAATCTTTCAAACTATCAGTATTTCCAAGGAGTTCCAGATTCTTTTATTATATCCCCTTGCTTCCAGAAGGATATTGTAAAAATACTGGACAACCAAACAAGAAAAAAAAGATTAAATTTCCATTTATCTCATCAACCTAGTGAACAATTTACCCTACATGTAATTACTGCATTAAAATTGCTCACAAATAGTAGCAGGATGACAGCCAAAATTCCCAGATTACTGATCTAACACTTCCAAGAGAAGTTATAATGCCCTACTAAATATGGCATCCACCTCAGCTCTGTGGTTCTCGCTTCAAATATTCCTTGTTTAAGTCCTGTACAGCACAAATCTTGAGGAAAGCTTCACACTGGTGAATCCCTTGGCTAAGCTTTTCATTAGCTAGAACCAGGTTTAATTTCTCAGTGACATGGATGTTACAGGGCTGGTAAATATTTGTAATTAGAAATTACAGCCTCCCATGTGAGCCTGGTTATGGAACAACAGGAAAAATCTCTGGGGGGGGAAAAAATTGCTTTCTGGTAGGAAAAAAAAAAAAGTTTGGTTGTTTAATGGTTCCACATGGAATTGTTAATGTAGGAAAAGATGAGTTCAGTGCTACAGAGCACAGGGGCTCCACTGCAAAACCTTCCAGCAAGTGGGGTGTGGAAAATCCACCAGGTGAGGAAATGTGCTCCAGAGTGTTCCCAGAGGGGGGATGGCAGCCCTGGCACCCAGGAGCTCTCAGAATGAATCCATCACCCCTGAGCTTTAACACAGCTCATGGAGCTCCCTGCTTCACCAGTTAGCTGGGAAAGGTGGAGATTTCTGCTGCTTTTCCTATAAATGTACTGCTCCAGCACCAGTTTTATGCAGCTATGGATCTTTTTTTCCCTCTGAAAACCTCCCAATGTGCAGAGTCACTCAGGAGTTTGGAAAAGAAAGGGAATGTTCATAAGGATCTCATTTTAGTTCAGGTGTCAATGTCACCCGTTGCTTTCCCCTAAAAGCTTTTTGACATCCCAGTGTCAGTACCAGGGAGAGGATAACCTTCACTTGACTCTTCCCCAATCACCTATTTTGGGATGTTGTCAGTTCTTAAAAAAGCAGCCCATCATGCATATGCTGGAGGTGATTAAAATAATCACCCAAATCAGAAAGCTGCTCTTCCTTCCATGGCAAAGTAATTCCAAACACACTGCAGCACACAACAGGCACAGAGATATTTCTGTTTTGGATGCAATTCCACTCTGAGGAGGTTTAGTGAGAAAAGTCCATGCATTATTTATCTTGCCATGGACTTCATAAACATTATCAGACAGCACATCTAAAGGAAAAGTTTTCAGTGTAGTTACACAACTTCAGCAGTATTTCACAAAATTTATGAGTTTCAACTATGATTGCAACTATTGTGCCTTCCCAATTCTGTAATCCATCAGTCTTTCAGTTCCCAGACTGAAAAACCACTCTAAAAATGGAATGAATATAATTTAAAAAGAAATAGGTACGCAGGGCTGTAGCTCAGTGTAGCAGCAAAACATTCAATTCAATAAAGAGTGCAAAAGAATTCATTTCCCTGGGCCAAAGTTTTAAGGAATAAAGAAGGGATTTGGGAGGCAGCCTGCCAGGTCCTGGCTGTCTGGGAGAGACAGATGGTGCTGGCCCTTGTCCCCTGGCTGTGACCAAGGGCTCAGTTTGGTACCTGTGGACACTCAGCTTTTGGTGTTTCTGCTGGAGATCTGCCCTGAGGGGAAGCAAGAGGTGCACGAGCATCTTGGAACCCAAGGGTGTGAGCCCAGGAAAAGGCAGCCAGCACCAGCTATCCATTCTCATAAATACTCTCTTATCAAATATATATATCAAATACATATCAAAGACTCCCATGTCTGCTCCCAGCTGCTCCCAACAAAAAGTGCAAGCCCCTCAAGTCTCATCAGATCACACCCTATGCTCTGAAATGGTTTAAAAGGCAGCAATAAAAGATTTCTCCTGCTCACCCCTCTGCCCACATAATGGCCCAGCACCTGGGAGAGCTGATTTAATTGGTTTTGTCCATCTGGCAGCTGAAGCACTGAGCACAAGGAACACATCTCTCAAAGCTTTGCGTGGCTTTTGCACACACACAGGGATGGAAAGCTGAAGAAATGTGATGTCGTAACCTGCAAAGATGCTCAGGAGCCCAGCCCCATCAGATCTGCTCTGCTGGAATCCCAAAATGCCTCTCAGCAGCACTTGCAATAAAAACTCCCAAGAAAATCCAGGTGGAAATCAATACCTGCTTTAGCCTCTTCATGGCCAAAGGAATAAATGTGAACTGTGCATGGGTTATTGCTGCTGATGGATACCTCATTAAACTTTAGTGATGCCATTGCTGACAGGGCATTCCCAGTAAATTGGGATAACCAGCCATGTGCTCACTCCTTCCAGCAGGAGCACACAAACCTGCAGCCAAATTCCCCCCTTAGGGAAGGTCTTAAATCTGTGAGTAAACTCCAACATCTGTATGATCTGAAGAGAACAGCAGGGAAATGGGGCACCAGGTGAGCCCACAGTGGCTCTGGCTCCAAGGGAGAACAGAAATCCTCTGTCCTTCTGCAGCTGCCTGGGGAGATTCTGGGCCAGACCTGCTCTTTAATAGCAACAGCCTCTCCTCCAGAAATTTAAGTAGTTTTTTATTTTAATTAATTGCTTCCCTGCCCATCCTCATGGCACATAAAACTTCTTCTCCAGTTCATTTTTGGACTGGGTTAACTGGGCAGCAGCTCTGAGCACTGGGCCACTACAGCAGCTCCTGTGACAGACAAATTTAGGTCTCTAGACACAATCTTTTCTTGAGTGGGAACTAATCCATATTTTTACATTCATCTCCTTTAAGCCTTCTTCCAGTTCTACTGTGGCACCAACCTCTCTTTCAGGGGAAAATCTGGATTTAATGTAGCGTGCTCGAGGTGTATGTACCACATCCTGCAGCACAAATTGCTTGTGGAGATGTTGTGCAGACTTCTGAGAAACCCACAAGTATTTAATTAGCAAGTTTCTAAGGTATTTAGAATGGAATTAAAAATACCATACTGAAATTTTAGACTGTATTCCTTCACTGCACTGTAAAGTGTACTTTGCATAATTCCTGTACAAGTCACCATAAAACCAAGGTCTGCCTTTACAAATGCACATTTACAGATGTAAGAGCAGCCTAATCCCCCCACATGTGTCTGGTTTATTCCCTTCACCTGAAGCTTTGGCCACACATCACTCCTTTTTCAACCAATGAAAACACAGAAATTATTCCAGCACGAGGAGATAACGCTGCAGCAGAGGAATGTCATGACCTACAAACAAACACACAGTGACCATTGTCCTCCCTGCTGGTCACAAACCAGCCCAGACCTGAGCTTTGCACACACACCTGAAAGCACAGCCTGCTAAACATTCAACTGTTGTCTGAGGCTTTTGCCATTCTGCATTTCCTTGAGTTGCTGCATCTCCTAAACGAGTTTAGCACATTTCTGGCCGAAACTAGGTTTATATTAATTGGAATTTTCAACAGCCATTAGCATTTCAGCTCATAGGTCAAGCATGAAGCAGAAAGCAAAGGACAGCAGCAGGTGGGGTGGGTGATGGGGATGAGCCAGGCACAAAGGGAAGGGAAGGAAAAGAAAGGAGAGCAGGCTGCAGTTTGTGCTCAGATGAGACTGCCAATGACAGCCTCTGCCAGCAGAGGTGATGCAAATCCTCCAAAATTTCAACACGAATTTGCAAAGGTGCCTGCTGCTTTTGCACGCTCATCCTGCCCCTTTCAAAACACATAATAATGGGGAAAATCATCAGCTTTCTCCTGCTAACACAAACAAATATGAGATGTAGTAAAGCAACTCCTCCTTGAAAGGCTCTCTGGAGCCCAGCACATGCCACAGCCACTCTGAGCCATTCCAGCTCCTGCTGGGAGCACATCCTTGGCACACCCAGGGCCAGGAGAGCTCTGCTGGCTGGGGAACGTGGGCAGGGATGTGCCAGGCAGGGCTCTGGGCTGATAATGAGGTTGTTCAGTCAGCAGAAAGCTTGGGGAGAACAGCACAGAACACACTGCAAAGGCACAGCCAAAGGGATTCTGCCACGGGAGGAACCCTGCACTCTGTCAGGTGCTGAAGGAGGGGGAAAATTTACACACCCAGCCCCTGATGGGCTCCATGCCAGGCACAGGAACCACCCCAGTGCCAGGAAAATCACCTGGCAAAGGCAGAAACCACTGCAGGGCACTGAGGGCTCCACTTGGGGTTGGTGATTCTCAGAGCGTGGGTTTGTGTTTGCTGGAGAGCTCCCTGTGCTGGTGACAACAGGAACAGGGGGAAAAGGGAATTTAACTGCAGATGAATCACCTCTACAAACAGCAGAAAACAGCTATTATTCCCACTCAATCCACTGAGAATCATTTTTTCCTGCTGCATCCCAGGCAGGTGAGCTCAGCCATGATGTACAACACTGGCAATACTGTCAGGTATCAAAACCCCAAAATCTGAGCTCCCTGCTTCATCTGTGCCAGGAAAAATGCACACTCACAGAGCTTCTCTGCCTCAAGAACTCGGGAGATGCTCAGTGCATTCCCAAGATCTCGAGAGAAAAAAAAATCCTGGCGGGCTTCACACACAGAATCTTAAACCCCAAGAAAAACTGACCCCAAAACTGCAGCAGATCTCCTCTCTCAGTTTTACCCTGCATCCCAGCACAACAGCAGTGAAAGTCACTGGGACACTGCGTGTTCCTAATTTAAATTGCAGCCAGTGACTCGTGACCATGAGGAGTTCACAGCAGAGATCAGCTCTTGCAGCTTTTCCTGCAGAATCTCCCCACACCTGCTTTTCCCAGTAAGTCAAGGCCATTAAGCTTCCACATTTTCTACACTGCCAGAGATACAAGGGATTACTTAGGAAAAAAAAAATGAATCAAGTGAAATGCAATGATTTCACACAGACACTGCATGGAAGTGTTTAAGGGTACAGCACTCACAGCACTCTGAAATCCTGATGTGCCTGTCTGGACAGGGAGCAGCATCTCAGTTTGGGAATCCTGGTCTGATTCTACAGGAGGGACTTACAGTCTGCCAAGGCAGGACCACCACAGGAATTGGTTTATGGCAATAATTGTAGGATCTGGCCCAGTTTGTGCATTAGGAATCTGAGGACCTGAGCAAACAGGATGGCATTAGAGATGTGTGGATAATTCATCCTGATTTTGCATTTCCAACTTCCCCTGCTTTCACCTGGAATCTACAACAATTTCCTTTTTCCATTGAGAACATCACAGCTCAACAAAACCCCCAATAAACCTAAATAAAAACACACATTCAGCAGCCCAGCCCACCCAGGGGACACACTCTTCTTTCACCTGCATTTTTTAGGAGCTCATTCTAAGAAACTCATGAGGAAGGTGGGAACAATTTTTGTCAGGATTTCCAGGGAGGAAAGAGCTCAGAATCATACCAGGAGTGTCTGAGACATTCTCCTAAGTAGCATAATGCTGCAATTTATCTGGTCATCATTTTGTTCCTACAGCTTCTGTTAATGGAAATGTTTTTTGTCAAAGCTTTCAAGGAAATCAAGTTGTTGATAAGGTGAGGATTATTTCTGAGCACAGCAGCAATTTTCTGCACTTGCTCTAGTAGTTTTACCATTGTAAGGAAAAAGCACCATTCAAAACACTCCAAATACCAATGATTTTCTAGCTGCAACAGTTGCTTTTCTCCATAATATATATTTTTTTTTTTTTTTCCTCGAAGGCACTAAATCAAAACATCCATCAACCACACTGAAGACAGCTGGCTGACAATACATTGAATATATCTACTGTGGCTGTGAAAGAAAGGGAAGAGACTCTGTAATTCTGCTTCTCTCTCCACATCCATCATCCCTTTCAGCACTGGCAGGATGCAGAGAAGCAGCTGCCAGTGGCTGCAGTGCCTTCAGGTGATCACAGAAATTTCACAAGCCTGGGGTGAACTTTAAGGCACAGTTGATCTTTAGAGATACAATTTGACTCCAGCTAGGTGGCTGAGTGGAAAACAATGAGGAAGCAACACAGGCAGCAAAACACGCTGTTCAAACAGCCTAAAAGCCTTGGAAAAATATGATTGTTTGGGAAAAATATGATTTACCTGCTTGCCCAGTACCCAGGGAAAAATGTTTTGAAGGAAATTGGGCAAAATTAAATCTATTCCCTCTGCCCTTAAGGCTTGGTAAAGTATCTCCCAAGGCCACACAAGAAGGTTTAGAGACAACCCAGAGAAGTGCCCAGTAACTAGAGGGCAATTTAGGTGCCTGCTTTTCCTTTAGTTTTGGTTTTTGCTTCCCATGGCAACAGCAAAATCCACTCACCTAAACCCCACCACTGAATATGAAATCTTTGTTTCAAAAGCTGGAACTCCTGCTGAGCACAAACCCACTATTATCATCCCCCACTTTTGGAAAAAACTCCACTCCAGCTTGGTGGAAATTAAAGCAAATAAAACCAAATTAGAAGTACAGCAAGTCAATATCAGGAGTGGAAAGTTCTGCCTGAGCAATTAAAATCTGCTGAAGTTATGTACAACTGCAAGGTGAAGCTTCATGTTCAATGTCAAGCAGGCAAAGCCAGGATTTCACTGCCCATTCTGTCCACACCGCCAAGCTCTCCAGAACAAGGGTGCTTTTGCTCCCCAGCTTCCCTGCAGAAGTGTTACTCAAATCAATGATTTGCACAGTGGGAGAAGTGATTCCCATGCCACATGCATGAAAACTGCATTACAGACTCCATCCAGAGCTTCTACAGCACTACAGACATTGCTCTGCCTTCTTAAAAATAAAAATTAAAAAAAACTAAAGAAGAAATTGTCAGTATTGTTGGTCAAATTGTTTATATCTCATTTGTGTCACATCATGGATAAATTTAATGACCTCTAATCATTATCTCATAAAAATGAATTATGTTCCTTATAAAGACAAACCAGAAAGTGGCTAAAAAACCTAAAAATATCACAGAGAGGAGTCAGTTATGCACAAGGCCTTCCATACACGTGTCTCTCAAATACCTCTGACTTTTGCTCCTTCATGCCTCCCTGCAGCCCTGAGCCTGGAAATATCCCCAGAGCATGGAAGAGACTCATGGATTTACTCCTCATGGATCTGAGCATTTCGCAGAGCTCTCCTATCACTGCCCATGCAGGGACACCTCACTTTCCTTTATCCTGCCCAGCCCACCTAAACAGCATTTACTGTGGAACTGAGCTGCAGCTGGGAGCCTGTGGGATGCTCTGAGGCACTCCCTAAAAAATGGGATTGTGTTATTATAAATACCATTTCATGTTAAATGAATGGCATGGGCCCTTCAGGAGTGCAGGTGACAGCGTGGCAGATCCAGAAGGTGCAAAGGGAACTCTCCAGGAGTCTGACATCAAATGCAGAAAACTCCCCATGGCTGGGGCAGCTCCCTGGAGCTAGAGAAGAGCTAATTCTGTACCTGCCAAACTCTGTTTTATTCTGTGTGGCAGAAAAGCCTTCCTCATGAGACCCTGGACACCTCAAATACAGGCAGCAGGTGATGCTTTGGCTTTCCTGACACTCTCCTCTCTGTGGAACTCCCAGAGCTTGGAGCATCCTGTTTTTCCAGGCAGGCAGAGAAGGAGCTCATGGCTGCTGAAGACAAAATGCAGAAATGAAACCACTTCTGCAATTACAGCACAAACCCTTGGAGCTTTCCCCTCCACTCTCATTTTCCTCCCTTTATTTAGCTGAAGTTATTTAGAGGACAGATCTCTGTTTAAGCAGCTGCTGCCACAACTAGTTGGCCCAAGCAGCTTTTTTAATTAAATATTTGCTGCTGTGAGAGTTTTCTCTCCCCTCCTTGCTCTCCTTGTGGACAACATTTGTTCTTGCAAAGATAAGGGGAATCAGCCTCCGCCTTCGCCTGCAAGGCCCTGCAATGGAGTGAAATCCCCACAAAAATTAATTTTTATGATAGACATCATGACATTTTCCTATCAAGGACAACCATCAACAATACGGAAAAGAAATAAAGCTTGCTGGGATTTAATAATGATTATTAAATTATGTCATTTACATAATTAGACACTAGTACTAACTATGACATATCTCTTTTATGGCATGGTAAATTGGCAGAGCACTTCATAAAGAGATTTTTGGGTTTTTTTTTCCTTTCTCTCTCACCAGTTACACAGGAATAGATCAGGTAAATGATATCACAACCCATACTAAGCAGGTTCACACAGAGGCAGGACCTGGAGGTGAGTTTCATGACGTGAATGAGAGAATTCTTGAGAAATATGGATGTCAAACAGGTTTCTTACACATTTGTTGCTCTCAGAATTTTTTCCTAGTCAGCAGCCAGGTCTAGCAATGTCTCTGGGATGCTTTATGGTATTTCCCAGCCAGGATGAGGGAATAATTTGGTTTACTCTGCCATTGGTGTGCACAGCATTGTGCCCTCTGTTCCTCCCAGCACATAACCCTGGGAGCAGCATTAAAGATACTGGCCTGACCCAATGCCAGTAAAGGCTTGACTTGCTTGGGGAAAAGCTCCAACTGAGGTTTCATAAAGCAGATGTGCCTTGACTCATTTTTACCTGGGCCAGGTGTGACTGAGATTCTCACCTATTTCCATACTAGAAACAGCAGAGCCAAGTTAGTGTGGAAAAAAAAACAAACAAAAAACCAAAAAAAAACCCAACACAACTCTTCATTAGAGCCAGTCTGGCACTGAAGGTAGAAAAGGGAAACAAAAAATGCAGTGATTTTTGAGCAAAGCTGTTTCAACAGCTGGTACAGACACTTGGGGTCCCCCTCCATGCAGAAATGAGGAAGCAGCAAGGGATGTGAGGGTGGGCAGGGCTGGCACAGGTGCCCAGAGAAGCTGTGGCTGCCCCTGGATTCCTGGAATGTCCAAGGCCAGGCTGGACATTGGGGCTGGGAGCACCTGGGGCAGTGGGAGGTGTCCCCACCCATGGCAGGGGTGGATGAGCTTTTAAATCCCTTCCAACCCAAAACCACTCCATGATTCCGTGAGGCTGAAGGGATAAAAGTGCTGGAAGCAGCAGAGAGGAGCACAGGATCTGGAGTGTGAAATGGAGATGGAGAGAGAGAGGTTTCAGGAAAAAGGAGGCAGCAAGAGGAGCACGTAAGGAAATGACAGCAGGCACCAAACGAGGCTGGGACCTCACAGCAGCTGCTGTTCCACATCCAGGAGCGAGGGAACAGAGCCTGGGAGAGGGATGGTTCTGGAAAATCTGGGAATGCAGCTGAGCTGGGATCAGTGCTGTGCAGAGACAGGCAGCACAGGGACTCAGGAGAATTTGGGAGGCTGGAACAGCAACTCACTGGAGAAGAAATGAAAGGCTGGTCTCAAAGCCCCAACAGGGAACTGGGGACCCTGCAGTGGCAATGGCAGTCTGGGGGGATCAGAGAGCAAAGCAGCCAAATCTGCATTTGAGAGAATTTCTAACCTGCCTGAACTCCCCAGGCTGGAGCCACAGCAGGAATTTATTTCAAAAAGAAATACTAGTATCGTATCACAAAGCAATTTTTAAAAATATATATAAATAAGATACATTAAGGCAGAAAAGACTACAAATTATTCAGTTCATGGGCACAGGAGGACTCAGCCCTCCCTTACTCCAATCTGCACTGGGGTGTATCCTCTGAGGACAGCACAGATGCTCCTGACTGACATCAGCTTCGCTGGCAAAGAAGAAATAAAAATCTGATCCTCTGTTTCCATGGGAAACCTGTCAAATTCCACTCATGCACCACAGCACCTCGCTGCCTTTCCAGGAACAGAAGCAACTGGTGAAGAGAAACAGGGCTGGGGCCACTCTCTGTTACCTAGCTCAGGAAAATCTTTTTTGAGGGGATTTATTAATATGATTTCCATGTTTGTAAACATCACCAAAGAGCTGCAATGCTGTGTGTTTCCTGAGAGGAACAGAACTCATCATTGTCTCCATTCCCTCTGCTTCCCTCACATCTATTCACCACAAACCAAGGTCACTGTCACTCTCCTGGCCACCACGCAGATAAATAAAACCACACCCAGATCCCTTGACTCAGTGCAGGAATCAGGGAAGCCTGACAGCTTCTAAAATTCTAAAATGCCTCTTACATTATGGAACGGCCAGAAAATTAAAAAATAAAGAATGAAATCTCCAGGTGGGCTTCCACCCCCAAGAGACCTCTCCAAAATCCGAGCACTGTCAGGCTGAACTCACCAAAGCAAAAACAGAGATTCCTCCTTTGGAGCCTTCAGCAGCTCCTAATTCAGGTGCACATGAAGTTTCTGTTTGCTAATTTTGTCTGCTTTTCTTTTGTAATAACAGCATTTCTAATTTTGCAACTTTGGCTTTATTGGAGTGAAAGCTGTTTTCATTCTCAGCTTGGCTAGTGTTTAAATGGGCTCACAGAAGCTTGTTGGGCACAAGGGATACCACTCAAAGAAATCAGTGTTTTCAACAAATACTTTAAGCTTCTATAATCCAGGACAAGTTTGGGCATCCCAAGCGTCTGGGAGCGGCTCTCACTGCAAAATCTGCTCCAGGGCTGCTGAAAGGAATCTGCAGGTGAGGAGGAACCATCCCAGGAGCTGGATGTTGTCTCTAGCACCACTTCTCCCTGTCCAAAGGGACAATCCAGGACTCCAGAAAATGTCCAGGCTGGTGCAAAGTGTGGCTCATCTGTTGTTGGACCTGCTGGAGAAGCACTGGCAGGGGCTGCTGTTTGGATCCCATCCCTGCAGGTGTCACCTGGAGGTGGCACTCAGTGCTCTGGGCTGGGGACAAGGTGGGGATGGGGCACAACTGGGACTCCATGAGCTTTTCCAAGTGATTCTGTGATTGCTGTGTAGATGGCAATGGTGCTGCAGAACATGTCCCACCTGCTGGTGACCACTACACCCCAAAATGCTCAGCTCAAACACAGCACTCGGGGGCTGGCCTGTGTCACTGAAAAGCCCCTGAGCTGCAATTCAGCCATGAGCAGTGAGAGTGTGACTTTAATTTCACTGGAAATCTGGCACTTCCTCCTCCTCAGGCTCTGCAGGGCAGAACAACACCAACCTGACCCCACAGCCACCCCAGGTCCCCTACAGGTGACACAGCCAGGATCCCATGTATCACCCACTCCAACAGGTCTGCCTGGGAACGTTTCACTAATCCTGAACCACAAAAAGGCTTCAAATATCTGTCAGTCAGGCTGCTCCCTGCTGGCCTTGCTGGGAGGATTGTTATTGAGATCACCGGCGCTGCCAACGTGCTGAGGAAAATTAAACCCCAGCCGTGGAAACAATAGCTATTACAAAGTGTGTAATCAGCAGGAGATGGGATGAATGGTTGTAATTCCAAGGCAGAGAAAGCATTTTTAAAATGCCTTTAGTCTCATCCATACTTCTTTAATATTTTGCTGCCTAATAGTGGCGTTTTACAGCCAGGCCGTAATTTCAGCGAGGTACAAACTTGTGGAGTATAATGTCAAGCTATGTGGTAGAGTCAAGCAAACATTTGTAGTAATTATATGCCCAGGAGATTTCACCACCTCTCAGAATTAACAAGCAGCTCAGTAAATTACATATCACTCCATCTGCAATTGCTGCACCTCCACAAAGAGCTGGGCTCCATCTCCAGCAGCCCTGACACGACGTGTCAGAGCACAGTGCAAACCTGTCAGCCTGTTATTGTGCACTCACATCAGCACCACCTCACCTCAGAGGTCTGCATCCTGCCAGCTCTCCTTCCCTTCCCTTCCCTTCCCTTCCCTTCCCTTCCCTTCCCTTCCCTTC
>JANRMJ010000020.1:2575285-2585992 GCA_025584955.1 Alethe diademata
ATGGGATTTTGGGCAGGAATTGTTCCCTGGCAGGGTGGGCAGGGCTGGCACAGGTACCCAGAGCAGATGTGGCTGCCCCTGGATCCCTGAAGTGTCCAAGGACAGGTTGGACTTTGGGGCTGGAGCAGCTGGGACAGTGGGAGGTGTCGCTGCCATGGGAAATGGGAATGGGTGATATTTGAGGTCTCTTCCAACACAAGCCATTAACTCATTCAATAATTCATCATCCATCTTCTTGAAGCAGTGACCAGTGCACATTTTCCCATTGGCACAACTCCTTCAAGTACACCTGTAATTTATCCTGCCCTAAAAAAGCATCAAATGAAACCTTCCCCCCTGCACAGCCCATGGACTCCAAACTGCTGGAGACAGGGAAGACCCTCATGTCTGCCTTGGGATCTCCTCTACACCAAGGAAGATAAAATACAGGGGAAGAGTGAGTGATGCATCTCTGAGATGCAAGGTGTGCATGGAGTGCATTGAAATTACATGGCCAGCTTGGCAATTTTAATGGGTGACCTCATCTCTGACACTTTGAAAAGATTGTTTCCTAAAAAAAAAAAAATCTGACAGATATTCATGCTGGATATCACTTTACCTTGCATGGCTTAGATGAAGAGATTTGCCAGAAAATATGTGGGGTTTTAGGGCATCACCATTTATTATTTTTCTGTTTGGAGGGGTTTTTTTTTAATTAATGCCAAGATATTTCCAGTCTAGAAATATTGCTCCTCTTTTGAATGTCACTCTATGGATCTCCTGCCACAGATACAATTACATTGCCACTGAAAAGCAAGGAAGTAAAATCTCAAAGCTCTTACTTGAGTAACCTCAGAGTCAAAGCAGTGGGGTCGAGCTCCTCATTGCACATCTCTGGAAGGAAATTTGTGATAATGCTCCAGAAGATCTTCACTGAGGACCCTCTGTGACTTTCTCCTGTTGGAGGGGCTTTAAAAAAACTCCAAAATCCCTGCAGATGTGGGGTCCTGCTTCCCTTCCTGCAGAGGAACCAAAGTGACCACACTGCTCTCCAGCCCCTCATAAAGGAATCCTGCCCCAGTGGTTTTCACCCTGCTGAGTTACAAAAGGGAAATGCTGAGCAATTCCTAGGGTAGGAACAAAAGTTTTCTCCCTGTAGCAGCTGCAGGGTTTGGATCCCATCATAAATTGTAGATTAAATTGTGGGCATGAAGGCATGAAATTCTGGTAATGCTATTAACCCATCATTTTTATGTAAGGGCTGTCTGAAATACAAAACCTTGCTAAAACACCTTCCTAGCATGGATATGGCTCATCCCAACTCCAGGCAGATTCAGCTGCCCAAATGAAGTTCTACTAAAGAATAACTATGTTTACATGAAGGCTTTTGCCAGTACAAACGTGCAGATTTCCATGTGTGGCACACCCAAACTCCAAATTGCTCAGCACTTCTGCCATTTGCAGAATTAAATGTCATGTGAAGTCCTCCAAGAGCACGACTGCAATAAGTGTTCCCACCTTTGGAGCAGTTTGAACTGCAGGAGAGGATGGGAAATCAAAACAGAAATTGTTCACATGTAAAGATGTACAGGGTAATGAGGGAATTCTCCATCAATCCTGTTTAGTCAACAGCAGAGCTCACCTCCAGTGTGACAGGAACAAGGGAAAGGCACTATTATGGGTAGGAAAGGCAAAGCAAAAAGAAACAGAGCTATAAAGCAGCAAATATTGTCAATAAAAATCCGTCCCCTGGAATAAAAGCACCAGCACACATGAAGAAGTTTGTCTCAGCAGCTGAGTGAAGAGCAGATGGTCCCACAGGACATGCAGAGGTGCCAGCAGGTTCATTAACCCAAACTTGGCTGGAGTGTGGTCACAGCCCAGCTCCAAATCACCTGATGTCTAGAGGCTTAAACTGGGCTCAGGCAGCATCGTTTTTGTTGCAATCTTCATCCAAAAATACCCCTGACAATGAACAAAATTATCATTTGTGAGGTAAAAACAACCCTGTACCCATTTTAAAACACTTGCAGGCACATTATTTGGGGGTAATAAAGACAAATGCTGTCACTGCAGAGTGCAAGCAGCTGACAGCATTTCCTGACAAATTCCCTGAGGGCAGAAATCAGAAACAGCAGCTGGGGGAGCTCCCCCTGCTCTCCCTCACCTGCCCAGCCAGCCCTGGGCTCGCCCACACTGCAGATTTCACTGCTTTAATTTAGATATGCCATGGCTCTGGTGCTTTCTGTGAGGCTTCCTAAAAACCAGGACAGTTTTGATGATCAGTTCTGGGCTGGAGCTGTTATTAAGTGCATGTGCTTCTTTCCTTTTCCTAAAGCAGAATCACTGAGAAAATGCTCTGTGCAGATAGAATTTATGGGGGCAAGCACATGTAGGGACATTCAGAGACAGGCTGGGGCCCTCCACGTGCTGAAATAGGAAAGATCAAGAGTTATTATGCTGAGGAGGTGGAGGACAGCTTTGTCACCATTCAGCATCATTCCCTGCATTGCCAGGGGCAGGCACATTTCTGGAAACGGTAATTAAGGTTGTATTTTAGGGAATTCCTTAAGGGATCCTCACTACCCCATAAGTTAGGCTCTGCCTAAGCAGGGACATGCAAACTGAGTACTTCTTAAAGCAGTGAGTAAAACAGCACCTCACCTACCCTAAAATAACAGAGCTGAAAGAGAAGAAATGAAGGGACAGCAAGAAGAAATACAAAAACCTTTTTCTTTTAGCACCATATTTACTGTGTGAACCTTATTTATGATGTATATCAGCTTTATGGTGCGTGTAAATGCCCCAGCATCTACCTGATTGTTATTCTTGATGTTTGCACGAAGTGAACCAGACCATAATTCTTAAAATAAAAGCAAAATAGACCTTGGTGAGCTCAGCAGAGAGAGGTGATGGCTTGGGACACTCCATGCTCCAGTCTGCAGCCCTCCACATTTCTTCTTTCTGTTCCTCACAGAGCTTTTGATGCCTCCTCCTTTTCAAATTTCTCATTAAACTCCAATTTGGCAAATATTTCACTCCAGTGTGCCCCAATTTCTTCCAGTTTTTGGAGATTTGGAATTTCCACAGGCTTTTTGCACACAGCCAACCTCAGGAAATGCCTGCAGAGACTCTCAGTTTGCTGTAGGAATTTTGCACAAGCATTGCTCAGTGGATGATGAACTAGAAATTCCATGTGCTCCTTATCAAAATCCCACTTAATTGCAGCTAATTCCAGGGCTATCAGAGGGAGTGTTTGCACATTGCCTTATCACAGCCCCACTGGCAGCCACTTGCACTTGGTTTCCCATTTATTTGATATCCAGTTCAAAGCTGCCTGCCTTGGAATTCTCCACGGACCATTTCCAGCCATCTTCACAGATCTGCTGCCCACGTTCAGTTTCATTGAAGTCCCTGGGAAAATTTCCATTGATTTTAATTGAACAGGCTGTTCAGCTTGCTTTTTTTGTTATTTTTTCCCCCCTCTGGCAATGAAACATTCCAACCACAAAATTCAAGACCATGGGAGTGTGGGTCTCCTATTTTGTGGTGAAACTGAAAATCACCCCGGATTTTGTGAGATTTGCAAATAGGAAGCATTTGGTGTGTTTTCCTCCTGAAACACACACCAGCTGTGTAATGGGGCTGAGTGTGAAACTGCTGTGAATTATGCATTGAGTTTGGCTAGAGCAGGACTTGAGAAAACAAAACTTATTTTGCATTTTATGTTACATTATCAATTTTCTTAAGTTTGTCTGTTGCTTTTTTCTTCCCCAGAAAAAGAAAGAAATCATAATTTCCACATGATTACTAAAACAGTGGATCATGGCATGATTTGAAATAGGATTTCAGGCAGGGCACATTTATTCCTATCTAGACTATTACAGTTTTCATGGAATTACTAAGGTTGGAAAAGACCTCTGAGATCATCAAGTCCAACCATTGAATGAATACTTACCAGAATATTTGAGTCCCAAATCTGCTTTCTCTGCAAAAACAGAACTATCAAAGATGGAAAAGGGACATTGGCCATGATCCTCATCCTTTTTGAAGTATTTGGGAAGAAAAGAGCAGGATGTGGAGGCAGCCAGAGAAGAGCTGTTGGGTGATGGATGCTCAGTGATTCCCAAATAATTGTGCCCCAATTCCAGGAATCTCCCAGGGCTGACACTTTCCTCCTGGGATTCCTTCCCTCTTGGGCAGGCAGATTCCTTATCCTGATCAAATTCTGTGAATATTTTTCTTGCAGCATTCAAGATCTGCTTCCCCAAGTGCTGTGACAGATCCCATTCAGAGGGGTTGTTATGAGTTCAGGAGCATTGGCCAACAGTGAGTGAGATGCCTCCCATGGTAATGAAAAGAAATCTACAACAAAAGAAGTCCAGAAAGTTCAAGTCCACCTCAGGTTCACTGGTTTCTGCTCTATTCTCTCATGCTATTCATCTCCTCACAATGCAGGCATGCAGAATTCAAACACATTTTCTCCAGGCTTCTTTTGCTCTACAAAACAAGGTTGATTCAATTAAAAAAACAAACAAACAAACAAACAAACAACAACAAAAAACTCCCACAAAATCCAACAAAACCCCACCAAAAATCCAAAAGAAAAAAAAAAACCAAAAAAAAAACAAAAAAAACCCAAAAAAAACCCCACTACCAATCAGAAAAACCTCAAACCTCCATAATATGACATGCTCTCCCTCCAAAAAAAACCCAAACCCTACCCAAACCACCAAATATCAAAGCCAAACTCTTTTACACTCAAATATCCTAACACAGAGGTTCTCCACACCAACAGCCAAGTGAAACCAAATAATTACCTGGATTCCACACAAAATGAAGCCCTGACAGAATCAAATTTCAAAATTTTTACCCCTGACAGAGCAAAAAGCAACCCCACATCCATGCCTGGCCAGGGCAAATAGGCATTGCTTAATGATTGGTATTCCCCTCCAGCCAATGGAGTGTTAATTGAATGGTTTCCATTACCATAGGAATAGCAAAAACCAGATTAAAAACCAAGCCAGCTGTAAACTGAGCCAATGATTTTAATGGGAAGAAAATAAAGGCTGGCAATTGCGTGGTGAAGTGCATCAAAATGTTAATTGCTTGCAGTCACATCCTTCTGAGCTAGTGGAGAGGGTGATGGAGATAAGGTCTGAAAAAGCCCAGCAGAAGTTCTGGGCCTTGGTAATTCTGCAGTGGAAATGAATGGGTAAAATGAGGAATACCTGCAGTAGTGTGGAATTAGTGTTGGAGTAAGTTCCAAAATAGCACATTTTGCTTTTGGTTTTACGTCTGTGTAAAACTATGTACAGATTTTTATTCACAGATTTTTATTCTATGTACTTTATTTATTCTTCCCTTGATTTTTAGGTAAGATTCCTCAGTGCAGCCAAGCAGCACCAACCTGAGAACCAAACATGACTGGTAGTGCTGGTTTCTCCCCAAAATACAATTCCCCAGGACCAAAATTAATTGCAGATTACAGCAACACACTTCAAAACATATTCACAGTGAGATGCAGAATGATCCTTCCCAGGATCCACCCTGGACTCCTCTTAGAAAATCCATGTTTCCTGTGATCCACAGAGAAGAGCATTTTAGTCAAGTTACCTGAGGCAGAAGAAACTGTGGAAAATCTAGTCTTAAATATAAATTCCAAGTTGTTCCAAAAATTCTCCCCTTATAGTATTGAGACCATCCTATCCAGGTGGTTTGTGAAGGGCTGGGCACACCTGCAGCCTGATCCCAACCGTGTTTGGTTTTATCTTAAATGTCCTTCTCACTGGCAATGTGAAACAGGACATAGAAAGAGGATGATTAAAGAAAATCCCCTTGCATCCCTGATGGAATCACGGCTCTTACAGCCTCCCTAAATGATAAGGGATGGAGTATTGATTTCAGCCAGACAAATCCCAAAATTACAGGAGGCTCTCCAAGCCACACAGAGCACCCTGATGAGATCCTCTCAGCTCTCATTCCTTACTCATAACCACAGAACATCCTCAAAACTGCCCTGACGGGAGCATGGAGGAATGAGAGTCTGGGGAATTTCAAAATGTCAGAAATATGCAAATATTACGGATTAGTATTCCACAGAGAGCCATAATTTCCAGTGTTTGCACTCATTTTAGCATTCCTTTTAAATTAAAGGCACAATAGGTAAGCTGGCAGCATCCAGATGGTTTAAAGGGTTTGAAACGTCCTTATTCATAATTTTGATTTTTTTTTTCTAACAGGAGCTATTTAGAACCCATTTTTTGTGCTCTTTCAAAGGTAACAGGATTTGGTCTGCAAACGAAATTCAGCAGGTGATTCGACTTAACAGGTTTGCACATTTTAAACACAAATAATAGGAGTTAATACCATCCCTTCAGAAATGTGAGCATACCTTGATACACAGGCAGTGAGCTGTGTGGGGAGGAGTGCAAGGGAACAAACCTGAAATCCCCAGGGAACAGCACAGGAGGAAAGTGCCCCTTAGGAGAGCCCTGGAGTGGATCTGAGAGCATTGCTGCACTCCAGTAAGTGCAGCTGGGGGAGATGAAGGATGTCACACTTGCACTGCACTGCCAGAGGCAGCTCTAGGAGGGAGATGCAGGGAGAAAAAAATTCCAAAAATGTTTGGGAAAAGAGGTTAAAAACATCCACAGGGGAGGGGTGGGTTTAGAGCAGCCATCAGCAATGAACACCCACTGCACTCACGCAGCTCTCTGACCTACAAAGGTCTCCCTTTCCTGGGGAATTTTGGGTTCAAGTTCATCTTTGGAAGTTGACTGAAATGCAGAGAAGTTGCTGTGGGTCTGGAGAGAGGAAAGACCCACATTGCCCCTGTGCCTGAGGAGGAGCTGGCATCACAGGTCAGGCTGGGGTGTGACCACAAACTACTCAGCGGTGCTGGAGCTGGAGATGCTCATTCCCCACATCCCTCTGGGTGTCCTGGGCTGTGATTTATCCTCTCCCCATGACTTTCACCCTTTCCCTGGCCTCAGGACTCACACCTTTGCCGTGGCAGCCTCCAGCAGTGACCAGGCTGTGAACAGACCCTGCTATGGCAATAAAAGGATGCTGGGTGCTCCTTTTCATCCCTCAGCTCCCAGGGCATGGATTCTGTGCTTCCCAGAGGTTCAGGGGCCTCCTCCTGCCCCACAACTGCTCTGGTGGCTCCTCGAATGAAAACCCAGGAGCTGTGCCTTGTTGAGCTGGCCCCAGAGAAAACCTGTTGCCCAGCCCAGCTCAGGTGGAGCCCATATGGCATCGGCAGCTCCTTTGGGGCAGCTCCAGCACGGGCTGAGCTCCAGCAGGCAGCGAGCTGGGAATTTAGATGTCAAAGAGAAGATGAAAGACATCTATTTCTCCCCTCTTAAAGATGTTTATCCCTTCCCTGTGGCTTCAAGGACTCAGCCCTTGCGTGCCCACCAGCACATTCCTGGTGGAGCCTCACCAGTTAATGGATTTCCCCTTGCTAAGCAGGGGGAAAACACAGGAAAACAACCCGAAGAAACAAAAGCTTATCCCATTAGCTACTTGTCAATTATCCTTGATGGGTGGTGGGCCAGGGGGAGATGCTGGCAGGTGTAATTACTGGCTCCTTTTTGCAGGGTTGTAACCTCTGGCTTGCAAGGCCTGTCTTCAGGTACAAAAGAAGGAGAAATCGCTGAATAAATTACGATGAGCGGCTGCCCTGCATCAATAAGGACGATTTCAACTGAAACGGGATAATTTTAATTGCAAAAGCATTTTATTCTCAGTCCTTCACCCCTCATGTTGGGTGATGTGAGAAAATATCCTGACAAAGAGTGGTCTCTTGTTAAAAATGCAGGCACCAGGACAGAATGTTACAAGGGAAAATATTTATGTGGAAAAATACTGCATGTCTGGTTGACAAGATTCTACTTGTGCTTATTACAAAAAGCTACAGCACAGTTTAAAATTGACAATCCATTACTAGAAATCCATCTTTTGCTTAGGATGATAAAGCAAGATTGAATTATAGATTTCACAGCAGCAATTCTGACATTCTGCATTTTAACTTACACCTTCTGCTTTCCCAAAGCTTTTTTAATCCATTCATTTGAAATAAATGGTCACGCTCAAAACATTGCCTCAATTCGTGAACATTTTCATTACAGGAAAAGTAGCAACACAATCCCCCAAATTCCTCACAGACCTTGTTAAAAAAAGCTTTCTCATCAAATCCTAATTTTTAGCATTTATTCAGCTTTTTATGTTTAACTTGATTTGTGAACAAGCACTTTCCCCAAGTGCATGTCTGCTTTCCCTATTTAATTCAGATTTGCACAGAGGGCTCAGATGTAGTTCCATGCTGGGCAGGATTCTGATTTCAAACCATTGCCATTCATACATGAATATTTAGTCACACATGAAATCCATCTAACCCACGGATCGCAGTGCCAGTGAATAAGGGGAGTTTGTTATCCATGTTCTTCCACTAAATTAAACTTGTCTTGTGTGGAGCCATTTAAAATTGAGATTTCTGTTCGCTGTACCTTGCTCAGTGCTGTGCCCCAGAGTTCAGCAGCTGGAATATGGGACCAGCTCCCTCAAACTGTGTGCAAGGGGCTCACAGCTGGTCTGTGAGCCAGAGAGAGTTAATTGGTAAGGTTTACTTCTGAAAGGAATTTTACCAAGGCTGTTGGTGTGGAGATTGAGAAGAGAAGAAGGAGAAGAAGAAAAGCAAGAAGAAACCTGCAGCTGGGAAAAGTATTTTTAGAAAAGTTTTGTGAAAAACTGTGGTGGAGATGGTTTTACACCAATGAACCTTATGTTGATCTATGAATAAATTAATAATCAATGAATAAAGTGTAAGCTGTAGAGAGTATAATAAATAAAGGTATAAACTCCTGTTGTAATAAACAGGATTTTAGCCTTCTGAAATGTGGTGTGTCCGTCTGTATGTCACATCCACCCCAATGGTGACAAAACTGGTGTTATCCCAGGGTCACTGTGATAATTCAAATAAAAGTGGTTAAAGCAGCCAAACCTCCTGTCCCTCCTCCCAAAAATCCATCCCCAGCGTGCAAACAGATGTGTATGGGGGAGAGGGAAAGACTTCCCGACTCAGCTCCCGAAATCTGAAGAAAAGTTCGACATCTGAGCTCGCCCAAATGTTAATGAGGCGCCGTTTTTTGTCAGCCCCTGAATGACGGCAGCCAGGCTATTTGCGGGCACTGATGCGTTCAGCGTTAATTGTGAGTGCCCATTAGGGCACCTCGAATGAACCACAGCTCCCTCCTGCTCATCCCCTTCCCAGAACAACCTCCAAGGCAGGGCAAGAACTTCAGCTGCCAAGATCTTCTCCTAAGACAGGGACCTTCAGAAATTATCGGGGGGAAGGACAGGCAGTGCTGGAGGGAAGAGGAAACTCAAGATTTTCGTGGTTTTGTCTTTGTCACCCAAAGCTGCCATGGCTCTGCTCTCACCTGTTCTCAGAGCTCCTGAAGGGAAACCTGCCCAAGCCAGAGGAGAAGGGTCCTGTGTGACTGACAAGCTCTCCATTGATAATATAATAATAATCTCTATTATATTAATAACATACTCTATTATTCCTATGATCAACATATTTTTTACAGGATTTTACAGAAATATTCCATAGCTCAGATTTTTTCCTCCCTCTTCCTCTTGTCTGCTCACACGGGCAGAGATTGTGTGCCATCATTCCACAAGTGTTATTTTATATGCCAGAAAACCTCTGCTGCAGCCCTCTACAGAAATATTTAAGTACCACAATTCAAGGATGAATGAAGGATTTCAGCTTAAACAACCAGCCCAAATAAAGCCCACGGTTTCATTTGCAGAGTGTAAAAATCAGTCCAGCCACATCCATTTGCTGTGTGAGGCAATAACTCTCTCAGTGGATGCTCTGCATGAGTGTAGGAAAACACCTGGCCCATCCCCTTGGAAGCCCACATGACCATCTGCAGGGCATGATCAAATATTAAAAAGTAAAACAGCCCCCAGGGAAAAGCCATGCATCACCAGAAAGAGCCACAGACCTGCTTCAGGTGAAACCCCATGAAAATAAAAGAGCGTTGGTGTCCCTGGGCATGGCAATTTCCTTCTCTGCTTGCCTGTGAGGATCCCAGCTAAGGACAGACAGAGTTTATGGCTGCATGAAACAGAAGGCTGAGACCTTGGGGACCCACAATAAATATTTACCCTGAGAACAAACGCCCTAAATCCAAATTTGAGCAATCTGGACGTGCAGAGTTTAGAAGCTTCAGCCACAGGAGCAGCAAGGACAGAAAGGGACATTTCTGCCAGGCACAGTGGGCTTCAAGGACCCCGTGGATCTGCCACAAAGCTGGCCAGGGCTGTCACACTTATTTCATCTTTATAACACTCCAAACCCCATCCCACTCAGCCTGTAGTTTGGGTTTTTTCTTTAAGTGAAGGTGGCTAAATTGTATCACCCTGAAAATGGTAGAAATAAACATTTTCTTGGTCAAATTGTCTTTCTTTCTAACTGGAGCCACACTCAGGATCTCTGTCTCATGGCTCCATTGTGAGCACACACACAAATACCCTCAGCTCCTCTTTCAAAAGCATTGCACAACACTATTTAAAGGAAAAATCCCTAAGAATTGTGATTTTTTTTTTTTAAGCAGTTTTTTTTTTTTTTAATAACAGCTTGTTTGCTTTTAATCCCCATCCCTGGAAGTGTCCAAGGCCAGATTGGACAGAGCTTGGAGCAGCCTGGGATAG
>JANRMJ010000020.1:2586092-2596631 GCA_025584955.1 Alethe diademata
GGGGCTTGGAGCAGCCTGGGATAGTGGAAGGTGTCCCTGCCCATGGCAGGGGGGTTGGATGAGAAGATCCTTTCTAATCCAAACCAATCAATGATTCTATGATTAATCAGCACAGAACCAAAAATAATAATGAAAGATTGTAGCAACTACATTACTGTCTTGACAAAACTGCCATGTGCTTTACTGGGGACAAAAAGCCCTAGGAAAAAAAATAGTCACCTATCTCCATGTTGAATAGACTTCCAAAAACTTTTTGAAAATTGAAGTGGAATCTATTTTGCCCCAAAATGGAACTTTGTCATAAAGGACCCAAACTCTGACTTAAAGTTTCCTTTTGTAAAAAGCCCACTAAAGATTAGTGGAGGAAGGTTGCATTTGGATAAAAAAGAGGATTTTTAATTGGCAGTCAGCAAAATGAAATAAAAGGTAGACACCAGTTTTACCTGGTGGAGTGAAAGACCTTATCCTGCTGCTGTAGATGGAGCTGATTTAAATACTAAGCTACCAGATTTTATTTCTAAGGTATTTTTTCTCTGTTGCCCATTCTGTCCTACACCTTTGTACTCTGGGAGACACTCCCAGGCAGCAGCACTGCCTTTAACACCAGTTTTTGAGCTTCTCATTGAAATGTCACAATTACAAGCCCTAAACCCTGGCTTTTCATGCAGGCTGATTTAGCAGCCTCTGTACTTTGAAAAACCCAAATTCCATTACCAAAGAGACCCTGCCAATGACATGATATTACACAGCATGAAATCTCTCCGACACCTCATCTTCCAAGGGTCTTACACCACAAAAAGAATCAGAAAATCTACACACTCATCATATCTTGACATTTTTCCAATTTCCAAGCCTAAACAAGCCACGAGGCTGTTTTGTGAGCCCTGCATGCATCAGCATCATTCAGCATGGGGAGCGATCTTCTGTTTGAAAAGAAACCACACTGAGATTCTAAATTAATATTAAAACCAACCCTCACAGCCTTGTTGTCTCCCCAAAGAAACAGAGCTCTGAGCTGGGAAAGGAAAGGAGGTGGGTTCAGCAGATGCAGACATTCCCCTGAATATTGCTCTCAGAAAAACAGAATAACAGCAAAGCCCTGAGGTAATATCTGCTTTCTACCTGAAAGAATAGCAAAGTGGCTCAATCTGCATTCTCCTCACTGCATTTTCTTCCCATTTTAGTGGCACAAGACCATCACAACAGGACTCACAGGCAGCAGTGTCAGACTCAGAGAGCTCCAGACCTGGCACCACAGGTACCCAGAGAGAGTACAGTTATAATTTGTCTAATACAAAATTGAGAGAGAAGGAAAATTTAGTCATGGAAAAGTGAACCACAGGAAAAGGCAAAAGCAGATTTCACCTTCTTCAGCTCACCCAGCCAGGACATTAAACTCAGGATCTGCATTTCAGCCCAAGCAGAGCAGGGATTTCAGGAGGAAAGCACCCCCTAGTTCCAGGGTGATGCGATCAGGTGTCTATCCATGTGCCTTTAGCCAAGCTGGATCCTTCTCTCCTGAATTCCCAGGAACTCCCCCAGTCCTGGTGGAGCCAGGCACCCCCAGGCTGAGTTTAGGTGAGGTTTATCCTTCCCAGACAAGGAAATGCAGCTCTCCACCATCACCAGAACACAGGAGAGGCAGGGTCTGCAGAACAAGTTAAATCCGAGCCTGTCGAGTTTCAGAAGCAAATTTTTTACCAAAAGAAATGACCTCAAAAACGGCCTGAAAAGAGCCAGACCTTCATCTCCTCTTCATCACCACCTGCAGGAGCTCAGCTGACATGGGGACAGCTCAGAATCAGCTGGTGACACCTTCAGCAGCTGCTGACACGAAATAAAATACCCTGAGACAATCCTCAGAGCTAAACAGCCACAGTGCCAAGATTGTAAGGAAGGAAATTTCAGATCTTCAAGTGGAAATGAACTGAGAGAATGAAAGCTGAGCAAATGGATCATAGGTTGCTTATTTTCTATTCAATTATTTGAGTTTTTTAACTCTGAACCAAAACTCATAACAGGATGTATTTCACATGGATTTTCATGGAAGAATGGCAATATCCACAGAAATTGTACTGGGAAATAGTTTTGAGAGTTATTCTTATATTTTCTTTTGTATTATTGCAATCCACACCGAGCACATAAATAAACCAAGAGTGTAAATAATAAAAATAACCCACTAAAAATAAAATACTACAGGCAATTTTTTTTTTCCTTGGTTACAATTTTATGGTGTGCACACATCCAGGGTTAGCAGTGATATTGTCTTGGCTCTTGGGGGAATATTGAAATCCCAGTAATTCCCCAATAACTCCAGCCTGCAATGAAGTGTTTGCAATATAGAGACAGCCATGTAGTGTATGCCAGGCTGGAGCCTTGAATCTCAGAGTAAATTCATCATTTTGCTGGGCTGATAAATAAACTGTGTCCCTCCCAGTCTGGAGAGGGGAATGATGGGGTGAGGGCAGGGCCAAGGACACTCCCTGCCCATCACCCCTTCCCCAGCATTTGTCATTTAAAACATCCCAGGTGCTTCCCTGGCAGATTTTTTTTTTTTTCAGAAGCACAAAGGAATGATTGGTATTTAATGAACAATAACGTAAGAGAAGAGAAATTCCATCGGCAGATTGCAACTCCAGCCTTTAATCTTCATTAAGGATTCAAACACAAGCATCTAAGGCAAGATTCAAGTGGGATGATGAAATTCCTTTTGTTTAATGGATAACAATCAAGGAACACATAATCCCTTATCGCAGTGATTCTGCAACTCCTCTGTCCCTTTTATGTGCATTATACACCCTAATGGGTTTTACAGCAATTTAGGCCACAAGACAAAGCATCTGGCAAAGACTAATTTACAACAATGTTGCCCTAAGAGTGACAAATCCCACCCACAACACTGAAATATTGGGTGCTGTAGGCATTTTGTCTCCCAGTCCTGTAAATACTCTTCAAAAAGAGAATTTCCAGACAACAAGGAAACCTTCCCAGTGCTGTTACATTTCCTTGTGGCTTAATTTCCCTTCTAATTGTTATCTTTTTGAACAGCAGGCTGATTTACTTTCACTCATTAATAAGATTATCTCCCATTAATAGAGATATTGCCCATGTCCTTGCCCGATGCCCTTGCAGGATATCAATGCCACACAAAGTGGAGAGCCCTTAAAGGGGATTCATGGGATTTTGAGTTAAGAGCGATTTAAAAGGTAAATAAATATCATAAACAATGCAGAACAAGTCACTGAGGAGGTGAATACAAGCAGCTTATGGATTTCAGGGGGGAAATGTAGAGGAAAACCAAGATCTCTGAGTGTGTGTGTGCAGGCAAGGCAAGAGAGGAAATGACGAATGTATGGAAAAATGGGATCAGTGCTCCCTTTTAGTGCATGCCAAGATGTGAGGCCAAGGTGCATTTGTTTTAGGAGCTCTCTGCTGCTCACAGCTCTGCTCTGCCCAGTAAAACCCTTAAACACAGGTACAAGCAATGCCTCTCACCACAGCATTATTCAGATCCTCTTGAATTTACAGGATGGCCCTCCAGTCCTTCCTGAACTATTTTCAGGAGCACTGTCAAGCTCTCCAGGACTACAAGTAATTTAGAAACCTTGCTGATATCAACACTCAGTCATTAATTTTACCTCATAGGCTCTCACTGGTCCTGGAAGCTTTTTGAATAAATCCTTGTTGGAGCAAAGCAGATCTTATGGGAGGTGGAGTAATTTTCTTTAAGAAAAGTGCTGGAGAGAGAAAATCCACAAAAAACATTCAGCAGTTGAAATGGTTAATTGCCTGCTGAGACTATGACTCTTTTTTATCCCCCTGACAAGCATCTCACAGTAACTTTTGAAGGAGCTGATTATCCACATTTGGGTTCTCACAGGGAAAGGCAGAGACTCATTGGGTGAATTGTTAATATTCTCTTTGCACCTGCAGGCTCCTACTGACAGGCACATTTTCCAACCACTTCACCATTCTCTGAGTCTTCTCTGTACTCCCTGAAAATTCTAAATTGCATAAATAGTGTGAATACTACCCTGCTCATAAATCCTGGGATGTTTGTGACCTTTTGGTCACTCACTTTCATGGGAGCCATTTTTCCACTGATTATTAAACAGCAGTTTTTACATAATTTTGTGACTATTTAGGAGGTCTTAACCAACTGTGTATTACTCACACTGATCTAAAAAGACCTGACAGGAAATAAGAATGAAGATTCAAAGCACTGTTTAAAGGATATTAAATTTCCTGAGTGGATTCAGATGTTGCCCTTGCCTCTTGATTGAGAGCTACCTAAATCTGAAGCAGCCAATCCAAAAACAGGAATGCCAAATGAAAGGAAGAGCTCAGGTTTCCCTGCATCGTTCAGGGACAGACACAAGGTGAAGGCTGAACAAAATTATAATTTTTTTGCTGTGTTATGGGCAGGAGAGCTGAGGATGCAGTGGGGATTGCAGGGAGCAGGAGCTGGGATCCCAATCCCTGTGATCCTTCTGGATCCAACACCCCAACCACGATTCTGCTGGGCCACACTTCACCATTCTGGATTATTTGCTGACAGGATTTTCAGGGCTAATTTCAGTTAGAGGCTGGGGTTTATTTTCTTTTTTTTTTTTTTTAATGGCTGTGTGACCAAGCAGTCTCCCCCCTCTCTGCTCAATAGATTTATGTTGTGTGGAGCTACATCTGTTTCAGTGCCTTAAACTGCTCCAATCTGAGCACTATTGACATTTTCATTATGTGTGAGTTGACAGTACATGGCTGTATTAAGGGATTTCCAACCCTGGCAGGGAGGGGTGTGATCTCTCTTTGCAGAGATTTCTCCCAGATAATGCTTTTCAACAGGGCAAAATGATGAAGCAAAAAAAAGGAAAAAAATAAAATCGGGATGTTTTAGCCAATGTAAGAGGAGAAAATCACAGCATCCTTGTGAAATAAGTGCTGGCTGCAGAGCAAGGTACGTGGCATTAATATATATCAGTATCTATATTCCAGAAGGAGAGAGCCAAAGACTATAATTAGCTGAGAAGCTAAAGTATGAGCAGCATAATAATAACTATTAGTCTAAAAAGGAATATAATGAATAAAAGCTCAATTCACAAAGGAACACAGTGTTAATATTGAAATTTGGACAAGGGGAAATGGTAAGCTGTAAAAGAGGAGCATTTAATGACACTTTGTGTCTGGGCAATTTATTCAGGATAGATTAAAAAAAAAGGAACAATTATCATTTACAAGAACAAGGAGTGTTTTAAACATGTTTGATCATCATCTACCAAATCAATCACTGCCTCTGATGTGTCTCCAGTGTGAACAACCTGTGCTGCACAAACACACACACAAAATAGACATAAACACATTAAATCTGCCTTTTCCCCACAACAGTTAAAAAATGAGTGGAGAAAAATATTGGAACAGAGAAAAAACCAAACTTCACAGGAGATCTCCCTGGTTGTTTTCCAGATCTGACCTTGAAGGCTCCTCTCAGGATTGTCAGTAAGTGCCTCCTCCTGTTATTGACCAATTATTTACACATTTCTATTCAAACCTAAAGCTTGAGAAAAGGGGGAAAGGGAGGGAAGATAATGTGGCTTTAAAAGCTCCCTCTTGTTGTGGATCCAGACAGAGATAAGTTGGTTAAACAACACAAAATTAAAAAGACAGAGTGTTGCCTGTGTTGATATTCCCTCAGTGATCCCAGGTTTGTTAGGAGAAGGCACAATCAAAGTATGGACATTTCTCAATCCAAGCCAGCAGCCCAAAGGATGTAATTACATATTGTAATTACATATTGTAATGTATTATTGTGTATTATTGTTATTTTCATATATTGCATATTGTAATATTTCCAGTTAAAATAGTTTTCTATAAGGTTTGCAGCTTAGCCAGTCGATCCTGTTTAATGTAACAAAATAATTTCTGAGAATTCAATTCCTTCCTGCTGAGTGTGAAAGGGAAGAAATTCAGGCAGAAAGAGAATTACTGCAACCCCAGAGCTGACAAACCAGTCACATCCTTGTCCTAGGGCTCCATCTCCTCTCCTTTGATTCCACCAGTGCCTCACTACTCAACACATTAAAACATTTCTGGCACTACACTAAAAGCTGCCATGCTCTTGACCTGACCCAGTGTCTGTTCCTCTTCCTCCACATTCTCCCTCCCTCAACTTTTCCCATTTTTTTTTCCCACTTCTGCATTAATATTTACACAAATTTCTCTGTGTCATGTAATGATATGTAATTCTCTGTCATCCTGTCACCTGCACCTAAAATAATCTGCTGGTTTTCACTCCCAATTATGGTATCTCACCAGACAAATATCTCTTCATAAAAGATGAAATAAATAAAATAATCTCTTTCATAAATGGATGCTCCTCACCTCAACAATGAGCTTTTATGATTTACATGGCAGCTTACTAGAAACATTATATGTAGTTTTTCTCTCACATGAAATACATATAATTAATACTTCTAAAATGGCTCAAACATAATCCATGCAGGAAAGTTGTACAGTTGTGGCACCACAGAATGGTTTGAGTTGGAAGGGACTTTTAGGATCATCTAATTCCACTTCTTTCCATGGACAGGGACATTTCCCACTGTCCCAGCTGCTCCAGCCCCAGTGTCCAACCTGTCCCTGGACAATTCCAGGGATCCAGGGGCAGCCACAGCTGCTCTGTGCCAGGGCCTCACCACCCTCACAGGGAACAAATCCTTCCTAACATCTAATTTAAACCTCCACATTTTAACTTGTCTGCAAACCCAGAGAGCTTTTCTAAAGGTTCTGATGTTTTCATTTCCATCAGGTTGAAAACAAGTGTAAATTTCTACCTGTTCATTAAAATAAGTCACTTTAAACCCAGAGCCAGATGAGTTCCACACCCATCAAGACTGCCTGGCCCATGCTGACCCTACAAAAGCAATTTTGTGAAACCTGCACAAATGGAGTGAGTAGAATTACAGGGAACTGTTTTCTATACAACGTTTTGCCAACACTTCAATAACACAGAATGCAACAGCATTGACTGAACAAATCTGGTTTCCTATCAGAAAAAAGCCCCAAAACTTCAGATTTTCTCCCAAAGGTTGTGTCAGCTGAGGCTAAATCTTGCACATATAACACAAAACAACAAATTAATTTGAATTTGCAGCATATTTGGAGAGTCTCTCAAGAGTTCACACTGGCGTGAGGTGCAAGATTGACAAGAGGGACTAAAAGTGAGCTTTAGACAAAGCAATTAACATCTCTGTTCTGAGCTATTGATCCAGCTGATCCCTCTGCTAACAAACCTTCCAAAGCCAGCCCAGAAAGCCTTTGATAATCATGCAAGATTAAACAGGTAACAGCCAAATAATCAATTAAACAGCCTTGCAAGGCCTGCTTTGAGGATCAAGAAAGAGCAGGGAGATCAAATGAGAAAAAATTATAATTTACAGTCAGGGAAACTCTGTAAGATATTTATTTGAAGTCCAAAGTGATAACACAGTCCCACTTCAGCATCCTGGAGGATGAGAATGAGCCTCTCCTGCTGGAGGAAAATTCCAGTGCAGGACTGGGTGTGACCCTCAGCCAGAGCAGGGCCTGGGTTCAGTGACCTGGGAAACTGAAAAAAGAGGTTTTATAGGGGGTAAAAAGGATCACAGCAGCCCCTTGACTTGTGAAAGCTGCAGCAAACCAGGATGGGGTAAAACAAGGTTATGGGAGCAATTGAGGAGGAAAAGAGTTAAAGTGTCCTTGTCTTACTTCATCATCAGGAAAATCCAATGGAAGCCAGCTACAAAGAACACAAAACCTGGAAATAAATATTGTTCTATTTCACTTCATATCTAGGTGTTTTGGATGTTAGGGTAACCAGCTTTTTTTCTAAGTAGATGAGATAATGTTTTTTTAGTAGTTCGAATAATGACTCATTATAACATTTCAAAAAACCCACCAAAAAAACCCTCCCAAAACCAAAAAATCAACCAAAAGAAACCCCCAAACCAGCCAAAAAGCCCCCAAATCCAAAACCTCTGCCATCATTCCTGCCTGATCATGTATTTCAAGTAATTAGCACAAGCATGAGATGGGATAAAGAATGAGAATGAAGACATCCAAATCTTTTTGCTGTCCTTCGCTTCTCTGCTGGAATCCCAAAATATTTAAATCTTATTTTTTCATGCAGCTGGGACTTGCAATAGTCATTACCCTATAGGAAGTAATTCACCAGACAAAGCATTAAACAGAGGTAACTGCAGCCCCACTGGGTCCTTTTGGTCAATAATCTTAAAAATTTTCAGATTATCACATTTGGGGACTTCGGGTACTTCAGGTGAGCTGTGAAAGTGCTGTCTTTATCAACAGAAATATTTAAAAAAAATAGCAAGGAATTTATGGAGTAAAACTGATACATTCAGCATCATGCACACTATTATATCCACAAAAATGTTTTGAGGGCTTAAAATATTCAATCTGAAATGCTGCTGCTGCTTTATTTCTTCTTTACAAATTATTTCAATATTAACAGTGATTTGAATCTCAGCTGTGAATTCCAGAGTGGTGTCAAATAAGAGTAATTCTATTTATTTAATTACAGGGTCAGCAACTTCTTACAGAAGTCCAAAGAATACAATATAAATGAGTTTACTCAGGATATTTCAGTGCTGTTTTTTTGGGTTTTTTTCTTTAATTATTATTTTTTTCCCTCAGGCAAATGTAACACCACCAGAACACTTGTCCTGGCAGGATTTCAGCCACCTCCCCAGCTGGCTCCTTGGAAAAGCATCTGCTGTCCCAAAACAGGACTGGAAGGTTTGTGCAAGGCTGGTGGATAATGGTGATGTGGAACACAGGGAAAGTGATGTCACTGCATCACCCTGATGCTCAAAAGAAAATCCCTGAAATCCTGCAGGAATTGGTGCAAAAAAATAAAAGGAATACAGAGATGGGCAAAGGCCAGGAATGCTTTAATAAGACAACAGCCACCAAGTGTGGCAATCCAGCCTTAGAGAGAATTCTCTATCTATTTAGAGAGGAGATATTCCTGTTTGTAAATGCACCCAGTGAGGAGAAAAGAATTTGTAAGCTAAAAAAAAAAGAGGAAAAAAAATTAATATCAATTAGCCAGGAATATATTTATTCTGAAATTAGATGACAGCCTCTTCCCCATTATTGGGGAAAGGTTACAGAACAGTGTCCCAAGAGGAGAAAAATTCTAATTAGTTTTCAAGTGGCACTTGAGCACCTCATGGAAGGTTTTCCATGGCAAGGATATCTCCTACAGCAGAGAAGTGAACCCATGACCCAGCAGATCCCATTCACTCCTCAGAGTTTCTCCCCATTAATTTGCATATTCCACCAAAAACTGACCCTTCCTCGTGCTTTTAACACCTTAGGTTCCATCAAACGCCCAAATTCATGGTTTGGGGAGCTTCACATATATTTAAACATTTTAGATCCATTTCCATTAAAGTGTGTGGAAGCACCCACATGAAACATGACACTGCTGCAGCTCCTGGCTGCACACACTGCTGTGGCCCTTGATCTGGAGGGTGTTTAATGAGGGTCCCTGGAGGGATTAGCATGTCAATGTGTGGGTATTGATTTCCTAATCCAGCCCATCAAAGCTGCTATGATCTGGCACAGCACAAGAAGCAGGAGTTCAAGGTTCTTCACACAGCTCCCACAGTATGTTCTCAAGCCTCTTGATGTGAGAATTAGCTCACTCCTGAAGTCCAATTAATCTGATGAGACTGTCAACAAAGATGTCATTTCTCATCACATTTTTGGGGATGTGGACACCTGTCTAAAGCAGAGGATGAGATCATCAGCTCATTAACATTTTCCAGCAGATGGCAAAAAGCTGCATTTTGTATAATTTTTGGGCTGCTCCACATTTTCTAGCCAGACCTCTGAGCTGTGGGACAACAAAATCAGCTTTTTCAATCTGAGTGGCTGGCAGGCACATATGTACCAACCACCAGGATCCTGGAATCAGGATTACAGCACACACAGGAAGAGTTAGCAGTCTCCATCCAGACATTTCAATTAACAAATCAATAAACTGGAGAAGAAAACAGATCAGAAATGGGGAGGGAGATCAGCTGAACAAAAGTTTTTCCTGAGTAAGTTCAGATTTCACCCAATATTCCTTCCCCTGGAGTGTTTCAGTGTGGGATGTTTCAGTTCTCTGTGGGGTCACAATCCCATCCTTTTGAGGTTTGTGACCAGGAGCTCTGCCTGCTCCTGCAGAGGACACTTCCATGGCTCACAGGTCCCAGCTGCTCCTGGAGGAGGTGCCAGCTCCACACTCCTCAGCAGGAGCAGGAACCTCTCTGAAACCCCTGCACTGCTGGGGTCTGGGGCAAGGAGGCAGAGATTTGCCAGCATAGTGGAAGCTCTTGTCTAAAGCCTAGCCAGACTTGAGAAGCCCTTGCTAAGGACACCAAGTGGCCCATTGTCACAGACACACAAATGCCCTCTTCCTGGCAGGATGACTCCATCTTATCCTTGGCCTCAAGACCATGTATTTGCAACTCCAAGACTCAGTTACAGCTCTCCTTG
>JANRMJ010000020.1:2605422-2653827 GCA_025584955.1 Alethe diademata
AATGGGAGAGCAGCAGCCAGCACTGAATATGGAGTTTGGAGTTACACACTAAAGAACTGCAGGATTACAAATACATGAAAATATAAAAGCTGAAATCCTAAGGCATCACAGCACACATCCTATTAAAGCATCCAGCTTCCATGTTCTTCCCAAAACAGGTCCTGAGTGCCACACGCCAAAGAGCAGCTGGCAGTTTTATAATGACCTGCATGGAAACCACACTGCTGTGTGATAGAGCAGGAAAATCCCAGGAGAAAACATCAGGATGGAGATGTTACCACACCAGATCCAGGGACTGTTCCTAATCCTGTGTAACACTCCCCCCATCCCAGCCTAACTGTGCTTTTATTTTTATATTTTTTTTTTTTTAATAAATACTGATTTCTTTATGGAGGGATTACACTGCCCTATGTACAAGACGCAAGGAACCTTTGCAATATTTTCACATCCCAATTTTGTGCTGTCTTTAGAAAACAGCCTGAGCCTTTGATAGCCATGGAAGTTGCTCAAATTTAACTTCAACTTTAACCGCAAAAAACAGATAAACCCAAAACTACACCTGGTTCCACCCTTGTCATGGGCAGGGTCACCTTCCACCATCCCAGGCTGCTCCAAGCTCCATCCAACCTGGCCTTGGACATTCCCATTGTCCTACTCTGAAAGCAGAAATTGAAGGGAAAAAAAGTCAAACCAAACACCACCACCACCAACAAAAACAAACAAACAAAAAAAAAACAAAAAACAAACAAACAAAACAAAAATCCATCAAAAAAAAGCAAAAAAACCCAACAAAAACTCCAAAACAAACAAAAATCATCCAAACAAAAAAACACCAAAACAAACAAAAACCCACAAAAACAAACAACAACAAAAAACTCCAACAAAACCCAGATCAAAAATCAGCAGCGCGTATAAAGACAGTTGCATGAATTATAAAATTGGAGGATAGAAAGTTGCTGAGTTTAATTTGATCACAGTGTTTTAGGCAACTGAAAAAGGTGGAATTAAAATCCCAGAGTAAGAGTTGCTAAAACAAGTAACTGCAAATGTGGGCACTCGTGTTGGTTTTTCTGATTCTTGGTTCAAAGTTGGAAATACTGGGAGATGAGCAATCAGGCAATTCAGAAAAAGCAGGAGAAAAGTGGATTTGGAAACTCAAATAATCCTTTTAGTTTGTACTTAAAAATCACTTTTAATGGAAATAAAATGTAAAGTACATAATATATTAGTGGTAGCATTTAATTACCCACCTTAATCAACTTGAATAATTAAATAATCCAGTTCCCATTTAAATGCAGCACTTTGTGTGCTGAAATATGCAGCAGAATTAAAGAGAAAGGCTGTTTGAATGTCTGAGCTGAAAAATTAATCCTGAGCCCTACTTTAGTAGCTGCTGCGACTGCAATTCCAATGTATTGATTAATTAGATTTCTATGCAGTGAAATTACTGTGAGTTTTCACATCATGCCAGGATTCAGGAAAAATGGGAAGCAATTGTTATCTTCATTTCCCTGATCTTTATTAGGAAATGTTACTGTGAGCTTGTTCATTGCTGCTCTCACTGGAATTTGTTACTGGGGGATGTAAAACACAATATAGTGAGTGGATTACAGTAATTTAAAATATTCCTTTAAATGATCCACCATTTACTCATTGGAGCCTGCAGACCTAAAGCCAGGTTCCTACAACCTGCCGAAAATACCACAAATATATATAAAAATATCTGATTATTGGAGGCATGTTGTATTTATCATATTCCCATGTTGTATTTATCAGCAGGACGACTGAGTTGCCAGCAGCAATTGTTAAATCAATCTAACACTCTGATTATCTGTTATTTTGAGTAGGAAAGTCTTTTGGGTCCTTCTTTTTGGGTGTCCTTGTTCAGGCTGGCAGGGACCTTCTCCAGCAGCTCCCAAAGTTGCCAAATTGCAGCATCAGGCAATTGCAGGTGTAACAAATGCTGGGAGACCTCAACCTCTAATTAGATCAACAGGAGTCAAATCTGGGCAAGATCCCTAGGAAGGCTAAAGGAAATTTCATCAGTGTGTTGTGGAATTAGTTTTCTATCTTGTTGTTTTTAGCAGCTCCAGCCCACATGGAAGAGACAGGCACAGATGCCTCAATATTTTTCCATAAGGCATTTTCCCCAATCAGTGTTCTTGCCCTCCTTTATTGACTATTAGCAATAGCAGGCAGGGAAACCAGATTGGGGAACTGGAGAGAGTTGAGGGACTCATGAATTGCTGCATTCCATGAAAAAGGGAAATCTTCTGGAGGGCTACAAACCATGGCTGAAATGAGCACTCCAAACTTTAAAGACTTTTCATGCCAAACACGTGGGATCACTGGGATATGGAGAGATGCCAAGGGGTGCAAACCATCAAATTAGACTTTTGTTTTGTCCTCACATTCTCACTATGTCCTTACTAAACCTTTTCCCAGGAAAAGCACAGTTGTCTGACACTCTCCCTTACCCACCAACTGAGGTTTCTCCTCTGTCACAAAGAGAAATCTCCCAAACTACAGCAGGCCCTGCTATGCAATATTCCTCTGGCCAATTCAGATGTTTGGCTTTTATTTCTCATTAATTCCAGTTAAAAATCACAGCAGAGCTCACTCACAGAAATGTGGTTTGAAAAGGATGAGCCTTTCCCTGCCAGCTCCCCACCTGGTTTCTTTACCTTTGTGTTTCCCCAGTGCTGCCCTTTGGTGCCTGTGTTTGATGTTCTGCTGTACAAAACCTCCAAACCCAGCACACAGAGCATTTGCTCTCAGAACTAACAGAAGATGACTCAGCACTGGGAATTGTTCTTTTCCCTGAACATTTGCCTGACCCTTGGCTCCCTTCCTGAAGAAAATGACACATCCTCCGTCAGAATGAAGGGACCCCACGTGATGAACCCATCACAGCTCTGGCATTTCCACGCTGTGACCACAGGATTTCTGCTCTGACAGGACCCACTGTTCTCTGCACTCTTGTTGAGCAAGTTTTCTGTGGTTCATGACCTTACAGTTCCAACATCTTTTGTATATTCATCCATCTGTGATGCTGCAGCTGTGCAGGGCATCAAAGTTTTGTGGGTTTTAGGATTGCACAAACTTGAGACTTCAAAGGACGCTGCAGCTCTAACTCAGATCTAGAACACTTTAGATCATTTAAGGACATTAAATGTTTTATGTCATTAACATGATTCAGTGTAAATAAGCTTCCTGCTCCTCTTTCTTTCCTAAAAAGATAAACCACATCCTTTTATGACTACAACTGATTTGAAAGCAATGGGAATGGCACAGGAAGGAAAACAGTAACACTCATTTCTAAGGTCAGTTTTTAGTACTTTCTGAATATTGTACAGAATATCTGTCCTTTTAGAATGCACTCCTCTGCAGGATGTAATTCCTGTAAAACAGGCTTTTTGTGATAAAGTTCAGATTCTGTTTTAGTAGCAGTCAAATGATGGACTTTTAACAAAAGGAGAAAACATCCCTGTAAGAAAATTCTGGATTTGTGACTCCAGCTTTGCTTTAAAGCAAAGCCACCACTGTAAGGATCCTAGGCCAGGCTTAAAGTCAGGTGTGGAGATTTGCTGTGTCTGGCTTTTGGCTTGAACAGCCAAGAATTTCACAACCTTTTATCTGCTAAGAACCTTGTGTTTCCTGATGATAGCACAAGGGAAGAACCCCTTGGATCACACGGAATTGCCCAGGACTCCCCTTGGAAGGAGAATGGCAGAGGGTGCCAGGGCACTTCTGGGAAAACCTCTGATGGAAACAGAGGAGCTAAATTTAAACAGGAGAGCTTATGGCACATGGAACCAGAGATAAGAGAAGCTCCAAATGCTTCAGTACCAAAGGCTTAGCTGGAAAAAGGATGTGGACTGATGGAAAACCTCAAAGTGGACTTGCTTGGATCCCTGCTCAGAGCACAGCAGGGCTCAGACAAGGCTCTACCCCAACCTGTGCTCCCAATAAATAATTTACCTGCAAAAAAAAATACCTGTAAAGGCAATCTCAACGAAATTAATTGGTTCATCCAAATAATTATTGATGAGTCCAGGCAAAGTCCTGCCTCAGTATTTATGCGAGCTGCCTCAGCACTGTGATGCCACAGTGTCCTGCAGGATCCTCTGTCCTGTCCTTTAGAAACCTCTCCTGGGTTCCCTGAGAGGCTTCCAGAGCTGGAGGTGTCTGGAGAGCTCCACACTCACCACAAAATGGTGCCACAACAATTTACACACAGCTCCAGCCACACAGAGAAATACAAACTTTTGTCCTGACAACTTCATTCCCATCTCTCTGTCCTCTTGGCTGAACTGAGTGATCCCGGGTAACTTTTCCAACATCAGGGGTTCTGTGATTCCATGGCTCTTGGGTAGAAGGGAAAACACAGATCACCAGCACACAGCTGGGGGTTTTTGCTCTTTGGTTCATATTTAACTGTTTGTATTTGTATTGATACTTAAATGTTTATATTTAACTCTTCGTACTTTTTTCTTATTTAACTGTTTGTATTTATTCTTAAATGTTTATATTTAACTCATTGTATTGATATAATATGCTTATATTTAACTGTTTGTAATTATTCTTAAATGTTTATATTTAACTCTTTGTATTGATTCTTAATTTTTTTATATTTAACTGTTTTTATTTATTCTTAAATGTTTATATTTAACTGTTTTATTTGCAGGGGCAGGGCTGGAGCTCAAGTGGTGTTTGGGATCAGCCCTCCCAAAGGGGCACCAAAGCCAGGTCCCCTCTCCCACCTCTTTTCTCAACACATTCCCCATTTTCAAACCCTGAAAATCCTCTTTTCTACCAGATTTTTTTTTCTTTTTTTCCCCACAGAGAATGTTCTGCTCCCTGCCCTGCTCAGATGAGCTGCAGGAATGTTTGGAAGGCATCACCACGACTCAAGAGCATCCAGTCTGTGATCAGACATAAATAAATACCTGTTATTTGGAATTAAAACTTCCTTCACTCCCCCAAGTGCCATATTGCAGCACTATTTATACACAGCATTTATTTTACATTTCTACTGAAAATTATTTATCAGCAACAAGTCCTGTTGTGACGCATGAGAAACCTTTGTGTGGAATCCTGTGTTGTCTTTTATTTTGAAGGAGGGAAAAGCAGAATGTGTCTGGCATGGATGGCAAAAAATGCTGAAATGCAATTGCTGAGTGCCCTCTCGTGATGCCAGGAGGAAACAGCTCTGCTGCTGAAAAACTGCCCAACACAATTTTTGTAAAATCCACATTTTTTCGTAAATCTTCTCTTCTGTGTGCACCTAATTCCTGTATTCACCAAGAACTTCCATTTATGTTATTTAGAAAAGGCTTCAGAGCCACTTCTGCAGCACAAATGGAATGGAAGGCACAGCTTCCACTTTGTTTTATTGCATTTGGGAAATCAGACATGCCACATTTTATCCTCCCCTGTTTTACCAGTCCTGTCCTTCCCAAGACCAGCAAACAGATATTATTTTTTCCTATTACTCTCTCATTTTGATAGAGCATCCTTGCACTAAAAAGTAAAAAAGGAACCCCCAACACATCTGTGTGTGAACTGAAAACAGGAGCAAAGCAGGCAAATTAAAATAACAGCAAAAAACAGGATGAGGATATGAAATATGAGGATATTTTATGAAACAACAACACCACCACCACACTGGATATTTGTACACATGAGCCAACCCCTCCATATCTAAAACTGAAGGATTAATCCATATATTTGGAGTTAACCTATTTTTTTTTTTTTGTTAAGAAATTTTCCCTAGCACTGGGGGATATTCCCAAGATTTCATTCTATTTTGGCAACTTTGCATTTTTATACCATCCCATGTTTCATGGCAAGGCTGGGGTTTGTTAAGGGGGTTTTGCAGAAGCAGAATAATGCCATCACTTTCCATTTTTGGGGAGAAGAGCCCCAAGAGCTGGAACCAGGAGCTTTGGAGCAACTTCCAGGTTACAAAGGTTCCCAGAAGGATGGGAGTTCAGCTCCATGATGGGGATATTCTGTGAGCAGCATTACAGAGCACAGTCCTGTAATTGTGGCAGCTGCACATGGCTGATTGCAGGGCCATTATTTTGGCACTACAATTCCCAGGTTTCTTTAGGCCTGACTCAGGTGACTGCATGATTTAATTTGATTGAGCCCCAAGCAGTAACTTGTGCAAATCCAGCACTGTAGGACAGATATTTTCTGGTTCTACACTCACATATCTGAGTTTTAAAATTGCTCTAATGGCAATATTGCTTCAGCTCCATCTGAGGAGCCTGCAGAGGCTGCCAGGGGAGTTCTGGGGGTGAGAAATAGGAAGTGGAATTCTTGGCTCTATTTCAATCCACTTTTTACATCAATAATAATTTCCTTGTTTTCCTGAAACCACATAAAATTCATTATGGTAATAAAGATGCAGGGGAAAAAAAAATTCTCTCCTAAATTTGTTATTCACTGATGTACCAAACTCTTTGCTACCCCTGGGATTTGCAGGGCTCACTTGGCATCTGTTTCACCACAAAGCAAAGCAGGATAAACCTCTTCATTTCCAGTCCCAGGCAGCCTCTGCTTGCCCAGGAGTGAGGAATATTCATTGCAAATGTTCCCAGATTTCCATCCCAAGGAATGTCAGTACCTCCCTGCACTGCCTGAGTCAGCACAAAGTGACAAATCACCAGCAGGAACTCATGGCAGCTCTGAACCATCATTTTATTAGAGGAATTGCTTTTGTAAACTTAAAGAGTTTGCTTTGCTGATGACAAGGAGATGCTTGAATGACTGATTTTTTTAAAATATTTATAAGCAGATATTTATAACCTCTGGCAGTTTGTCACTAACTTTTCCATGTATGAGAGACTTGTAATGAACTTCAATTACAGTGAATATTTGCTTTTCCTTTTTGCTGCTACACTAACAAAAAAGGCTTTTAATAATAAATAGCATTTCCTAGAGTGAAAGGCATGGAAATTGTGTCAGTTTTTGAAGAGCCCTTCCCATCCCTGCTCAGCAAAAGTAGAATTTGGATAGAAAGTTATGTAGTGATTAGTAATTTACAGATTTTCTTCTGACTTTTATTTGTTTTCAAAAAGAGCTGTTAACAAGTCAAAGGAGTCTTGTTTATTATCCTGACTCTTATTTAGGTTAATTTAGGTATTTTTGATACATGGTCTGTGCTATCATTAATTGCTGCTTAATTCAGTTTAACCTTCACCCTTCAACCAAACACTCACTGTACCAAAAGGAAAAGTAACAATGATCTAAAATCTCTATATTCTGGTTATCTGACTGATTTGCCATCTTTATTGCTTCCCAAAGCTTCTCTAAATACCAACAACAGATTTTTGATCACAATGAAGTGTTACACCATTAGGGAGAAAGTAATGGGGACTGAGATGGGGCTGGTCCCTTCCAATCCAAACCATTCTGGGACTGGAGCATTAATAAACCAGGAATAGAAAAAAACAAAGCCCAAACCCACCCATAAAACAATTAAAGACCCTGTGCTTCACATTTACACCAGGCAGAATTTCATCCTCTCACTCAAAGCTTAAATAGACACAACTTTTCCTCCTTTATCCACTTGTATCTCTCTCCTAAATGCACCAAGATTCCCACAGAAATTTCAGTGGAAATAAAGGTTTGCATTCCCTCAGCAAGAATTTCTTCTGAGATTGTTTTGAGGGAAAGTTAGCCTCAGAATTCCCATCATATCTCAACTATAACCAAACATACATCTGAGCAACACAGAAACTATTATTAATGTATTTAAAAGTTCATTGTTTCCTGGAAAGGAGCAGCACATCATCAAAAATACTTTCAGGAACCATTTCTGTATCCACAACACAATGCTGAGTGTGTGAGCAGGAAACTCTGCCAGCCCTCCTGTATAATGTATTCAGTGGCTGAGGTAGATCTGAAGTGTGTGGTGGAGAAAAAATTTAAGATTTAAGTAGTTTGGCAGTGTTGAAACAAATATAATTATTGAGCTACACAGCAGTGGCAGCAGAGAAAATAAAAAAGGTACATAAACAGCCTTGTTCTAGACAAAATGCACACTTAGCACCCAATTATAAAAAAGCTGTTGCTCTCAACATCTTTAAAATAACTCCACAGAAAGAGGAAAGATTTCATATCCCAGTAAAGGCCCAGGCTCAGTTATAGAGGTGCTGTCCCAACCTTAGCAAAGATGTCAGCTTTCCTTTCCACCAGGGAATACAACATTCAGGAATGTCTTATAGACTGATAGGAATTTTGTACAATTCTGGAATTCAAAGTGGTTTTCAGTATCCAGGTTAGCTAAAGATTGCATAAAGAGGCTGTGAGATGAACATAAAGCAAAACTCAATCAAATTTCACTTTCAAGCATTTTTCCATCTAAATCGAGCTGTTAAAATATAGTTTAAAACCAATTCTCTCAAGAAAAATAAAAATAAAACAAATTAAATTCTTTTACATCTCACAGTAAAGATAGAGCAGCATTGCTTGGAGCTAGGCAGCAACTTGTGGCAAGAGCTGGAGGGAGGTGAAGGAACAAATCCTTGGCTCTGGGAAAAATCCACATTCAAGTAATTTCAGCCAATGACAGCAGAAGAAATCAGCTCTTACCTGTTTCAGGAGCTGCACTCAGAGGACAGGAGCTGTTCTCACACACACAGGAGCAGGGATCCAGAGCTCCCAAATTCCAGCCTGAGGAGACCAAGCACTCCCTGCTCTCCTGAGTTCATGGAAAAAGGGAGAGGGGCGCTCCGAGGGTGATTTAAAATGTAAATGTGAGCCAGGTGCTGTGAGTTTCTCTGGAAAGAGGATCCCTGCCAGGCTGTTCTGTGGCTCTTTGGGAGCTCCAGCAGGAGAGACTCCTGCTCCCATCCCTGCTGCTCTGGCATTCCCAGGTGGGACAGGGCTGTCACAGCAGGGACATCCTGGGGGGTGAGGGGCTGGCACACAGGGATGGAAAAGGGATTTCCATGGGTATCCCCAGCTCCAGAGGAGTTGGAGTGAACCTCCTTCCAAACAGCAGAAATGAGGATTTTCCCCATTCTGCCACTGGGCACACACTCATTGATGGCTCCTGAAGCCCCAGCAAGAATCTGGGGAGAGGACACTGATCCCCATTTGTCCCAGCAGGGACAGGAGGGGACAGTCCCAACCCACAGCTGTGTCACAGCCCTGGCTGGGGTGGGTGCTCCAAAACTTTGCCCAAAAGTGGATTCTGCTCCTCTGCATAGGACTCATCCCAGGCTCGTGATGTAATTCAGCATTTCCAGCTGAACCAAGGACCGCAGGAGCACAGATATTAATGGGGAGTTTAAAACTGAATTGTGTTCCTTTAAAAAAAAAAAAAAATTCAATTCTCACAATAAAATTTTCTTAAAGTACCCTCAGTACTAAGTGGATATGTTTGTCTTATTTTCACACTTCTTGAGATCACAGCCATTACAAACCAATCAGTTCTGGGTTTAAATATTACAGGAAGCCAATTTTTTTTTCCAAGTTGCATAAATGTGAGTCATAAAAAAACCCACAGAGCTTTGACAGCTTTACTGCAAAGAAAAATTTACATCCCACGGTCACAGGTCCATGCATTGCCCAATGCCTATTAAGAGAACTCATCAAAAATACAGATATAAACCACACACACCTTACTTCTGTCTCAGAACATTGCACGATTTTTATCTCCTCTCCATAAATAATGGAAGCATCAGCACATTTGTCAGGGCACAATAACAAATCCCATCCTCTTGGTAATTGTAAACACACTGGAGCTTGTTATTGACCTTGTGTAAAATACTGACACAGGAAAACAGGGGGGAAGAGAGAAACAAAGTTTTTCCCCACACACTCCCCTGTTCCATCCAAAGCTAAAATACAGCTGAATTTATAATGTGATGTGGGAGGAATGAACTGTCATCAAAAAATGAGCTGCAAAATAAAGCGTGGAGCAAATCTAAAATCCAATTTTAATAGAGTAAGGTGTATCCATCCACATAATGACAATTTACGTGCATATTTCACTTGATTTAATCAGTCTTCATTTTAAATCTTAAAATACCAGTCACTGTAATGAAACAGAATTTATTACCAATCTGTACAAGCAGCAGTGCTGATTTTCCTAAGTAATCCATTTAGACACTTGTGGACAAGTGAATGGCTAAATTCATCAGGCACTCAGCTCTGATTTCCTGCCTCCTTTATGCCCCTTAGAAATGCCCAATGTTAATGCAGCACTGCCAGTACAAAATAAATTATTCATCTGATTGAGCACAAGTGCCTTTCCTGAAATGTTCCTCGACTTGAATGAGTGTTGGAAAACACATTTTTCTCCAACGATGATGCAGCCATAACATTGAGGTGTGAAGTGTCCTTTGCCACATTATCAGCTCTCAGGGCCCATCAAGGATGGTGCTTACGTGCTCTGTTCCAAGGAAACAATTCTCCCCAAAAAGGGCTTTTAGCAGTGTGAAAACTGTGTGCAGGAGTGTTTGGGGGATAAATGGGGGGTTCTGAAGCACCCTGGATCCAAACAGGAGACAAAAATCCTTCCCTGTTGGGAGAGAAGTTTAGTGTTGATTACAACACTTTCTTCTTTGCGCTCATAACTTTGCAGAGGAATTCCCCATGCCTGCTTTCCTGCAAAGGCAATCCATTTAGAAAAGATCTATATCAGAGCCCACATCCATTGAGGACATTGCTCCATGGAATTTTCTGTTATGAGATAGATAAATAAATAAATATGGAGTATCAGGAGTAGTGTGGCAGCAGAACCAGTTCCTTTTCTACATTAATGATTCCACAATTCTCTGTATGCATACACACACCTATTACTCTATCTCCTTTTTCCAATGCAAAAACAAGCAGTTTTAGTAAAAACTAGATATTTGTGCTTTTAAAAGGACAATTCTTATCCAATCAAGAACACACTTAAAAAAAAAAAATCAAGTTCTTTACGCAAAGCCTCATTACAGAATTGTCGTGAAGAAACTGTGCAGTGCAAAATAAAACCAGAACATCCCCAGATAAGAACAAAAATTCTTGAAGGGATTACCCTGCAGAAATGCTTGTGCCAAACTGCTTTTATAAAGATAATAACTCATTCAACTGCAGTTTTTTCTTCTGCTTCTATCAAGAAGAGCACCAGGCAACACTCAGGTCTTGACTTTGAATCGTGTGAGGCTGCACAGAACTTTAAGGGAGAATTTTTGCTTGTACCAGATGACTGCTCTCACTTTCTGTCCTGAAAATACCAATGCTGATCTCATTCCTCATCCCAGTATGGCCCTGTGTGAAATGTTCAAATATTTCTGAAAAAATCCTGTTTTCCAACCAGAAAACAGTTAGTAGTGATGGTATTATCTGTAATGCTGTACTTTTTTATAGACTGTTCAAAAGTGTACTTATGTGCTCAGCATCTTGTAAAATTGCTAATAAGTGGCAATTAGAGTTATTAATATTCCCTCCTAAGTGAGAAAGCAGGTCCTTTTCATTAGACAATGCAGTTTGTCAGAGAAAATTGGGGCAATAACAAAACAATTTCCTGTTCTAACAGGGCAATTTCACAGGATTTGTCTCTGGAGAACCCAGGGCTCTCTGATAAAACAGCACCCAGTGCTCAGGTGATGCCAGGGCTGCACAGCCCCAGGGGTCAGCAGAGCTGCTCCAGGTTTGAGTCACCTCACTCTGTGTCCCTCTCATCTCCTCTTCCAGAGCAACGACAATATTTGGCTGGGTTATGCATTTTTTTATTATCACTCCATGTTGAACTGATTGCTGTGTTTTGTATTCCCCAGTATTTCACTGGCAAGGGGATAAATCCCAAATTCCCCAGCATCAAAGGGGGTTTAAATGAAAACATTCCCAGTCCTTCTAATCAGCGATTGAGACACTCTGGGCTAGTTCTGGGTGATGCTTAACGAGCACTCCGAGCCAGAATGATGAATTTTTAATGTACAGGTAGACAAATAAAACCCTCCTGAGGCAGAGGAATAGGTGTGAACATCCCTGAGGCTGCAAACTGCGAACTGGAGCTAAATCAAAAAGCAATAAACATGGACAACAAGATTTAATCAACATATCCCCAGGGTCTTTATCCCAAATTTCTGTAACAGCCACTTCCTGCTGTGGATGGATATTCCTGATATTCCTGAATCTCAGCCATCAGGAAAACCAAAATCCAATGTCAGTTACTACCACTGAAAAATTAAATGCTAGAAATTTACTTTCATCCATGGCTTTGCTCTGAAATAAAGGTGGCATTTTAAACACATTTTTAAGATTCAATTGACAACTTTAATTTTAAACTAACAGCTTGGTTTTAACAAAATATAAACTGCATTTTATTAAATTTATACCCAGGTTGGGCTGATTCATGAGACAGAGATGCAGAATTCCTCATAGGAATCCAGGAAAAGTTTGGCAGCTCTGCCTTAAGATATTCTGGGGGGTTAATATTTCTTTTTATGCTGAAACCACTGAAGAAGCAAGTTTGGAGTGTGGAGTTCATCTTTCTTCAGAATGTACACTTCACCTTAAAATGATTCCCCATCTGGGATGTCATCGTGGAAACCCAGGATCACAAATGGGGATGGGGCTTCCAGCTGGAAAATTGAATGACACGATGGAACAAAAGGAAACCTGGATTTCTCCACACATCACAAAACTCAGGGAACACAAGAAGAGAATCAATTTTACCAGGATTTTCACAGATGTCTTTTTAAACGTTTTGAAATTTTCCAGGAGATACCAGCTCGTGTTTAGATGACAAGTTCAAACAGAATAGTTCAGATTTACTTTTATGCATCCATAAAATTCCTTGCATGAGATGCTCAGTGAAGTATCAGACAGTAAACTGGGGAAAACAGGACCATAAAGCTGAAAGGTAAACATGCAGAGAATAATCAAGCTCTTTAAAGACACACATTATAATGAAATTCTCTCTCTATTTTTATCTGTCTAATAAGTGGATTTATTTTTTGTACAGAGCAAGATGTAAAAACCATCCAAGCTGCTCAAAGTCTTTGGACACTAAAAGAAAATGCAGTGATTTGACTCTCCAGTCTTGCTTAGGAAATGCTGATAAGTAGACTATTAACAGCCTATTAAATCAATTAACAGCCTATTAAATCAATTAAATTGATTAGCAACTCTAAAACTGAAGCCTAGAGTTTTAATAGGAAGGATTTGATGTCTTCATGTATGGCACTGCTCAAAATCTCTGCAGAAATTCACAGGCAGCTCTAGAGCTCAGTTCAGTTTAATTTTGGGACTCCTTCCCACTAATTGCTCAGCAGGAGGAACAGTAATTACATGAGCTGCAATATATAGGGTGCAAAAAAAAAAACCAAAAAAGCAAATTTGCCACACCAATAAAAAGGCTGAGAAAGTAAATTTTGTACTAATTAATTGGAACCAAGCATTAAACTATATAGTAATTGCTCTGTGGCATAACTTTCCAACAACTACTGGAAATTAGTTAAGGTTTCCAATAACTACATATGAGAAACATAATTTTTTACAGCTTTATTTTCATTAGTTTAAGTTTCTAGACAGTCACAAATCAAACATAACTTTCCTTTATGTTAAACAAAGAGCAGAGAAAATTCCTAGACTTTCCCAATGAAAAGCTGCTTCCAAGTATAACACTCTGAGGTTTTTTGGGTTTTTTTTAATGGCAATTCCACAATGAATTGCTTAAACTCTCCTTAGTATTTACATACATTATTAATCAATATCCCTCATACAAAACTGGTGGGACACTAATCCAAATAAAACTTTCAACCTCTCACTGTTATGCACATAGAAGACAAAGATAAACTGGACTTATTTAGTTGTAATTCACCCCAAAGTAGCATAAATATTAAAAATTCCAGAAAAAAAAAAATGATGGCAGGATCATGTCCTTTTGGTGTAAGAGTGATAAAACCCAGTGTTTCAAAAGAAATCTGGATGTCAGGGGTTGCCTGAAGTGCAGATGCTCATCAGAGCCTCTGAACTATTTTCTATTCCCAGAAGTTCCCATCTCGAGCAGAGTTTAAGTAAATGAGATGCAGAACAGATGACCAGCACTATTTTTTTCCTTTCCCTAGACAGCTTTTTTTTTTGTGTGTGTGTTTTTTTGTTTGTTTGTTTTTTTTTGGTTTTTTTTTTGTGGGCCCAGGTCATCCTTCCTTGAAAATGAAGGCTGAAACAGCTGTGGCAGCTCTTAGTTTGATACACCTGGATATTACCAGAGACTTAGGCTGATGAGTCTAGAAAATTAGATTTAGGCTTTAGCACTGAACCTAAATCATCCAAATAAAATGATATAAAGTGCTGATCTTTGTGTTCAGTCCTACTAAAAAAAAACCAAAAACTAAAAAATAAAAATTTAACTTTTTAAAGGTAGGCTTGTTGTCCTACAGGAGCAAGGCTGATTTCTGTCCCTGAAAGGAACTGTTGCACTTTGGTGCCTGACCCACCTCAAACTTGTATTTCTTGGCCATCCAGAGGAGCACACATCCAGAAATGACCCTGAAACAAAAACCCACAGGACTGAGGCTCCTTCCTTAAGGACAGTGACATCATAATGCCCAGAAAATTCCAGTTTGTGGGGCCAAAGCAAACCCTGGAGTTTTGATGGCTGTTTGCAGAATAAAGCTGATTTTTTTTCATGCCTTCCCACCAGGTTGCCCTGTTTACACTAAGACCATTTTTACCCAGTTTTGCCAAGCAGATCCAAGACCCTGAAAGTGCCTTCTCCACTTTTCTTCCTTCAGCTTAAAATAAATCCCTTTGTGTATTCAGTTTTCTAATCAGCACAGTGGAAATGTTTCACAATTACCCAATTTACGGGCTGTTTTGTAATTTGAAAAGAAAATTACACCATTTAATTAAGTTTTAGTGCTGTCAAACACGAAATATAGCACTGATGGATTTCTATTTATTTCTGAGCCCAAGTCAAACCTCCAGCAGTAGAGCCACTTTTCTCTTTCCAAACCTCACTGCAGCTCCAAGCTCTGCCCTAAAGTTCAAATTGAGTAGTTTTGGTTTCATTTGTACTTAAAGAATTATCTGATCCAAGTATGGAGCATCTTCACTTGTTGCTGTTTGGGAAAGTATTTTTATGATGTTATCAAACATTTATTTAAAATTCAACGTTTTTATCAGAAAAGACACTCAAGTATCAAAGAGCACAGAATCATGGAATGGTTTGGGTTGGAAGGGACCTTAAATCCCTCTGATCCTGGTGGATGTTCATGGAGTGTAAAATTCCAGGTGCTGAACACTTCTGCAACAGAGTTCAAGCAATCAACCTTTCACAAATAACTGACTTTAGTCTCTCATTTTACTAAATCAAAAATCCTACTTCTCTTGGTTTTTCTAACTGTTTCATAATTAAATGCTAATTCCACAGCTTTAGGAGTTGACTTTTGACTCCGACATGAAATGTAAATTTAACAACCCCTACCAGCATGAGGCCAAATAGAAATGCATCAAAGACAGCTGAGAGGAGGAGGAGGTGTTGATCACAAGCCTGACATTTTTAATGTTGTACGGCACCTTTTTCAGCAGAATTTTTATTTTCTAAAAATTTAGTGCCTTTTCTTCTTTTTTTTTTTTTTTTTTTTTTTTTAATATCTGATAAATAATGTATGACTCCACATAAATCTATAAATCTAGTCCAAGTCTGGCTTTGGACATTCACAGGCACCACAGCAGAATAAATTTAAAACAGAGGCTGACTTTAACAGCCTTCTTCTATGGGAGTTCAAAGCCTTTCATGTCTGTGTGCATTCTTCCTAAAGTTTGCAAGATCTGGAAGATTTGAAACCTCTCTATTCTGGAAAACAAGGAACAGGAAAGTGGGAAATGCTGTTGGCTGCTGTGCCAGCTCCTTGGAGCTCTAACCAGTCATGCTCTGCATTCACAGCACTGATGCAGAATTATTTAAGGATATTTTCCATGACTGGGCTTCCAAAATAACCATGAGCAGCAAGCACAGAATCATCAAGGTAGGAACAGACCTTCAAGATCACCAAGTCCATCACCACCACCATAACCACCCCTAAACCTTGTCCCCAAGAGCCACATTTGAGCCTTTTGAGCACTTCCAGAGATTGTGACTCCACCACCTCCCTGAGCAACTGATTCCAATATCTGTGAAAAACCTTTTTCTAAAACTCAGTGTGAACCTCCCCTGCCACAACTTGAGGCCATTTCCTCTCGTTTTTTATCTTGTGCCACAGCAGAAGAGACTGAGCCCCACCTCAACCATTTGCTTTGGAGGAAAATAAATGTTTCTGAGCCACATTGTGTCCTTTTTGCAAATCTTAGGGTGGGGAAAGCCTTTATGGCAGCTTGAAGGTCAAACCAAGCTCATGCCAGCATTTCCAAGGTGGCCAAGCTCTTCCTTCCTATCCTCTGCCAATCACCCTTGGGAGTTCATTTCCATGTTCTTTTCTTATTCCTGACTGGATGAAGACATCACACAAAACCTCCAACAGCACAAGAATCTGGAATGATTCCCACATATCCCTGCAGGAAGAGCATGGCCCCACAAAAGCAGTGACAGGCTGGTTTGGGCAGCTGGAACCTTCATAATTTATAAAGAATAACTCAATTTGCATCCCAGCTGCTGAGCTGACTTGACATTTGTTCTGCCAGGGTCTCTTTTTGCTCCTCATGACAAGGCCACAGGTCCCATCAAGTGGCAGCAGTGATTATTTAACAGAGGGCAGCACCTCTTCAGAGTGAATGCATTAATAGACTGCACTGGCAGCTCTACAGCCACTCAAAGTCAATCAATTCCTTTAATGAATCCAGACCTGGAAAGGCAGAAGGCAATTATTTTTGCTGTTAGATAATTTTTTGAGACTTTCTTTGGACACAGAAGATGAATCAGAATAGTTTTTCAGGTTAACTTTTCACATTAAATAACTTAAATACACTGAAATTAAAAATTCTTCCTCTAGTACCGAGATCAGGGCTAGAAAAAGGAGGTAACATCCTCCAGAGAAAAATGAGTGGAAGACGAGTGCTGAGGCAACTTTGTGTGAGGATTTATGAACATAACTCTCAAAAATACAGGGAGTTTTAAAAACAGAGGGAAGAGTGTGGTTGTGCACTCCAGAGCCATGAGGGAGTGAATTCCTGAATTCAAGCACAGCCTCAGGCTGAGCCTTGCTCTACATTTCACCTCAGTCCTTTGGACTACTCTGAATTTTGCTTCTCACCCTTTTTGTCTGATGTCTTGGATGCCTGGAAAACAAATACATAAAATATCAGTGTGATCAAAAACCAGTGAACTCAAATATTAAAGGAAACCCTCAGTTTTTGTGTGCTCTGGTTACCAACATGATAAATGATAAAACCAGAATAATTCAATCACTCTCTGAGAAGTTCCCCTTAACTTACCCCTCCACATGTAAATATAGAGATGGGAGGATTTATTTTTTTTTATTTTATTTTATTTATATCAATAGATGGGAGGATATATTTTATATTTTATATCAACCTCCTCACCCACCAAAGCTCAGATCCAGGCTGTGCCTGGTAAGCAGCCAGAGAAGCAGATATTCAATAGCAGTGGTACATTTTATTTCTAAATCAAGTATGTTTTATCTCAAAAAATCAGATTTATGAAGCCTCTGTATTCTGGGCAGCTCACTCTTTGTTGAGATGTGCAGCTATGACAAAGTGTTTTATTTCTATGATGCAGCTGGGACTTCACAGCAACACCTCCTCTTTGAAATATTCCTAGATGGATATCTCTGCACTTCCTACTAAATTTAAACACCACCAGGACTTTGTTTCAAGCATATTTATTTCTGTTTCTTAATTTAGATAAGGTGTCTGCCCTCCTCTTTGTTAGTTCCCAATTAAAGCAGCACTTCAGACTTCCCAAATGCAATCATATGCTAATAAACCTGGGCCCTTCTGCAGCACCAATCAGAGAAAGTATTTCTCTTCCAAAAATAATTCTGTGTGTTCCTCAGTTCTTTCTGCAATCTGATGAGAATCACTGGGAGTCTGAGGAGCGCATTGAATATTTGAGAACAAAGCAAACCAAGATAAATGCATGGAAATTGCAGGAAAATATTGTAAAGAGATGGATTTGTTGGCAAGTTGAACTCTGATAAAACTCCAAAGTCCACTTGCCTTAAAGAGAGTTTTTGAGATCTTTCTCTAAAACCTCACAGTGTGTCACTTCAGCAGGAGAACAGAAATCATCAGTCTGGAAAATAATTTTTTAAAAATTCCCTTTTTAATGAAAAATTAATAATTCTCAAAACCAAAGCTCCTATAGGAAAAAAAAAAAACCACAAAAAAACAGTTTCAGCAAGTTCTGCAAATCTGAATATTTCCTAAGTTGATAAAATTACCAAAATATCTTCTTTTAGCATTTTCAAAATTAAAATAAGATGATTTCTCATTTCAAAACAACATTTCCCTTCAAAATCTGAGCTAATCAAGCAAATGACAGATCAAAGATAGCAGCAAAGTAATTAAATGCTTCAAAACGATCAAACCTATTTTTGTCAATTAAAGTAAGAAAATATCTCATCAGTTTGCAAAAGGGAAGAAGAACCTAATTAATAATGGGCCTTTTTCTGGTGTGGGCTTTGAATTATGGAGAAATATAAGAAAGACAATTTGACAATTTGAATGTGTTTAGCATGGTTTGGTGATCCAGGGCTGCTCTAGAATTATTATCACTGCCATGTTCACTGTTCTGTTATAAGAAAATCAAGCTGCAGCTCCAGAATTATTCAGGACAGTGCCAGATTTTGCAGAAGAAAATACATGAGGGTAAAGTGACACTCTCAGAGATCTCAAATGATTAATGAAAACTTGAACTAACTTGAAATTATGCAAGTAATTCTGTGTGGGAGAACTTTATTTATCACAAATTCTGGACATCCAGCACATTGCTCAGTGGAGCTCTCCATTTACTGTGTAAATTCTCACTTCCAGAAATCATTAGTGGTGCAGGAACAAAGTGAAAAACACAAGGATGGACAGAAAATTTTTATGAGAGCAGATTCTTAGCATGAGAGAAACTTCCTCTTTCTTCTCTCCACTTTTTTCCTTCAGTTGAAAAATTGAAATTTCCGTTTTGAAAACTAATTTAAGTAACTCACCAAGAATTTGACTCGATTTTGCTCACTCTGACAAGAAGAATTAGAGGAGGAACTGCTTCAAAAATGAGCTTTCCTGGCTCTGAGTGGAATAAGGGTTGGGAATGAACACAAGAGGGAGAACAAACCCCACATTTGCAGCACCACATCTCCAGAGCAGCTCGATGTAATCCAGGGAGCCCAAAATAAAGATCAGGGTTCAGGTGCTTTAAACCAAGATGCTCAGAGCCAAGCAGAGGAATTTTAGTTCTTTGTCTCCACCTCCTGAGTGATCCTGAAATTAGGAGGGAATTATCAATTATCCTTCTCTCTCAAACCTCAGCCAACCAAAGTAGAGAGAAGGAATTGTGGTGCCTGAAATCCCAACATCCATTATTATTTAATAAAACACATGAGTTGGAATAAACCAGCTATAAATGTGTTGACCTCAAAGGTCAGGAAGGTTTAGTTGATATAAATGAAATTTCACTCCCTTGTGTAACCTTTAACTTCCAGACTTTTAACCTTGTTGTGATCTTTCACCCTATTTCAGGTAAATCCCCTCCCCATTAAAAAAAAAAAAAAAAAAAAAAGAGAAGAATTCACTAAGTGAAGGCTTCAATGTTTTAGGTACCTGCAACTGAAATAGGGCATGGAAAAATAAAAATAGCCTAATTTGACAATGGCAAAACATGTGACATTATTTAAGCAGCTCATTATGTGAAGCTTTCGAGTTGTTCTCTGAGCTCAGCAGAAGTTTTTGCTGCCTTCCTGCCCTTTTTAAGTCTTTCTGGTAAAAATTAAAGAGCTGCCTGTCTCTTTAGAGAATAATAAGACTATTCTCAGCTTATTTGGGAACTCTACACTGCAGCAGCACCAAGATAAAAAGGACTTAAGTTAAAAAACTACAATTAAAAAAAAAAAAGAAAGATTCACAAAGTTTGTTGGCTTCCTTTGTGGAGTGATGACTTATTCCTTTAATTTGAGCTTTACACACAATTCCACAGTAAAACTATTTCCAAGTAGTGAACTTTAAAGCAAAGCATCACTGCACAAGGCTCAGAGCACTAAGGGTTATTACACTGCCCTAAATGTCCTTTGATTTTGAATTAACTCCTGCATTTATCTGGGAGTCATTAAGGGAAGGAACTGAGGCTGCAGAAATGAGTGACAGCCAAAGCTTCACTCCTTGTTACACTTCATGTTTGAAAATAGATGGGAGCTTCTCACAAAGCCCAGCCTCAAAGTTGCCTTTGATGAATTCCAGGAGCTTTGGGCTCCTGGGGGGAAATCTTCAAAATCAGAGCCCTGCTCTGTGACTTCTGATGGAGTCAGGGCTGCTTTGCCTATAATTTCCCAAAGTACTGGGAAAGTACTAAAAAAGAAATTTCTTAATGTTTTTTACAACCTGCTTTGCCTTAGAGCTGTTGTAAGAGTTTGGGAACAAGGCACTATGTGGGTAAAAACCTCCCAAGACACTTGGAGAAAAACCTCCCAAAATCTTTCATAATTGCTTTCCTTCCAATTGTAGAAATTCCCTGTATTGACAGCTCCTCTGTGGAACTCTGTGCCTCCCTCCACATCCCAGATTCACCATTCCCTGATGCCAAGAGCTGAGTTACCTTCCCCAAAATCCAGATCTCAGAGCTGCCATCAAGAGTGTCCTCTCCTGGAAAAAATCAGATTCCCAGGATTCTGTAAGCACTGCAGCCCTCTGCCACCACAACCAGGACTCCTCCTCCATACTGAATCCTCTTCAAATGATCTTTTATCCAGGTTTCTACTCCCTGAAAACAACAAAAAAAGTAAAGTAACCATTATTCAAATTGCATCCAGTGAGCCAGAACAGCCACACCACATGAATGTATCTTAAATTTTAGCACTGCTGTCTCAGCTCCCATTCCCCAAAATCATAAATCTGGCACTGGGATCTCCCACAAACAGATGCACCTCCAGAAATATCCCTGTTCCTACCTGCTCTTTGGGATGAGAGGCTCTCTGGGACACTCAGAACAACAACTGACAGAGGAAAGGTTTTACAGTGCCATTCAGGAGACGAGCATCGGCCAGGAAACCTGGCAAGCTAGAGGAGCAAATGAAAATAAATAACCCACAATGACATGGTTTTGTCTAAATGGCACCAAAACCAGCTCAGAAATGTCCTGACAAGTGCAAGGACAGCAGGACTGAAGGCAGAAATGTTATTTTGGAAGGTATTTTAATGTAAGGCTGTTTATAAAAATGCATTAAATCCACTCTAAAAAAAAAAAAAAAAAAGGAGAAAAAGACAAGTGAGAGACTTCATCTCAACCATTCTGTTCTGCAGCTGCTGCTTGCAAACCAAGTCAGAATTATTTTACCCCTCCTGTGGCTCTGGATCATCAGAGGTAAAGTTCACACAGCTCCCAGTGAGGAGCTTGAATCTGGGCCAGTCCCAGCCCAAATCCCAGCCAAATCCTGAGCCAAATCCTGAAATCCTGAGCCAAAAATCTGGGGAGAATGGAGACCACGAGAGAAATCCCACACAACAACCCCCACTTCAAAAATTTCCCGAGCTTCACTATTCAGAACTGATGCATGGGACCTTTGGAATTCCTCTTGCTGTGGTATTTTGGACACCAGTGCTGAAAACTGCTTAATATCCATTATTCTTCATTAATCCTTACAAACTTCTTTAAAAATGAAGTAAATATTTCTGAATTTAAATATTAAATTTTATTACACATTTTGAAAAGGCTCAGTGCAGTAGCAGAGGTCAAGCTTCACTTGTCTTTGACTGAAATTCTTGAATAAAAGGGAGAGCACCTTCTTTTTTATGAATAAATTAGGGGATTTCAATATAGATATAACAACATTAAATGGATTTGGCCTGAGTACATTACAGCCATTAAATAAATCACTGTTTCACAGAGAAAAGGAGGAGACTTTGAAAAGAAATGTAATTTCATACAACTTCATGACAGAACCAATTAATCAACTAAATATAATTTCAGACACTTGTTATAGAGCCCACATAGGGGTAAGATACAGATCCATGAAATATTCCACCATTTTGGGGAGAGGATGGGAAATAAATCTCCCAAAGGAGGATGATGAGCTTGGGAATTGTGCAGATCAGGGGTCTGCTCAGAGCTGGCAGCAGAGGAGAGGGAGCTCCTGCCATTCCCACTGACCCCTGCCAGGCACAATCCCCTTGGATTCAGAGGGGAACGAGGAGAACCCCACAGAAATCTGAGTTCTGCTGGGAAATCAGGAATTATCTCCTTGTGGGAAGAGCCAATCTCATCCCAATCCCACCACTCCTCAAGGGAATGAATCCTGTGCTTGTGTCCCTACTGAGAATATCCATGGCATGAGAAGAAACTTAACAGACCTAAAATAAAATTTGCTTTTTAGCATTGTCTGACACAGGAATGGACAAATATTATGTCTCTTTTTTCCTACAAAGAATCAAATTCATATTTAATCACAACCATGGTATTACACAAATCACAACTCTATAATTTTCCTTCCCTTGTGATCCTTACTCTTGTCTAGTTTATTTATATTTTTCCTTTTTATTCAATAACAGCACTTAAAAAGGAGAGAAGAAAAGCACTGCAATTTAAAAAAAATATAAAATAATCAATGTCTTTCCCCAGAAGTTGAGGAGAGAAGGTTTTCATTTTCAATACCTACTTTGCCTCTGTCATTCCTGTCCAACATGATCCAGCTGAGGAAATTCCTTATCCAATTCCTTAATATTCCCAATATCTATCTGACAAAATGGCAAATGACATTAAATTCCTAAACAAGATAAATTAAAAAAAAACCAACAAAAAAACAGATGAGTTTATTCCTCACCAAATTAATCAATTTCTTTGACCTTCTCCACATCCTAAAAATATTGGTCTCATACAGGACAATTTCATCACATGGAAAAAGAATAATTTTGCAAGTTAAGCCAGTTTTAATTATGAAGTCAAATGTTAGCTGTGGAAGTTTCTCCATTTGGCTGGGAAATCAGCTCCTATTTTGGCTCTCTGCCCTGTGCTGCTTTCTAAACACTGGCAGCTGGAGCATGAAGAAGAAAGGCAGGGAAGATAAATAGGGTAGAAACTGCTTAAGGTCTTTGTAAAGTTTAATGAAAGATTTATCTCTGGAGGGTAATGTTCCTCTTTCTTCTACTGAAACAAGACTTTGATAACCTCTCATTGTGCCTTTGATAAATTACAGCTCCCAGTCAGAACTGAGGGAGTGGAAAATGTAAAAGGCCAAAGCAAGGTCTGGTTATTCAGGTCTGCCAATGAGAAATATCCAAAAGAAATGGGCCAGAACCTGGAATAATTTTAATTACAGGAATAAGGATGAAGTGTTGCACACAGTGATGTTATAACAAGAGAAGAGAAGGATTCCTCCACATTTCTGAATTCAAGGCCTCATGTGTAAGAGCAGTAATTAGACAGGCTGTTGATGATGCTGCTGATGGAAGCAGCAGAGGCTGGAAAGGTTCATTTTGGTCATGAATGAGCTGAGAGTCGTTCTGCTTTCTACTCAGTGTCCAAACTTGCTGTAGAACTTGATGCTCCAGGCACATAAATGTCAAACCCTGCCTGAGAAAATCCCTGGTTCACAAAGCCATGCATGAGAGAGATGCTTTTGTACTTCAGCTTGTTCTTTAAATTCTCCATATTCCAAAAATGATCCAACTGCAAGGAAAAATCCCCATATTTTTAATTGAGAATAGAGCTATGAAGACAGACATTAACTCTATTAAACATTTAAAGGCATCTTTGAATTAATTTTTTTAAAAAAACCCAACAACCACAAGATCACCATAGACATGTAAAATATTTTTGGTTTTGCTTTCTATTTATCTTAAGTAGAAAAACTACTGTAACACCTGGAGGCAACTAATCAGCAAACAGCAGGGCATCAAAAGCTTTTAGAGCTTCAATCCAAAAAATTATAAGGTGCAAGGATTCAGAATGGGCCAAGAAATCAGGATTTTATCCTTCCCCTCAATTCATAGATAATCCAGAATATGCTCATTTATGCCTCTACAAATCCTACCCACTTGTAGGAGGCAAAAGGAAGCTTTTCCTAAGGAATAGGATTATTAATTTTGTTCCCATTTACAAATAACTTATTTTCTGAATGCTGCAAGGGTATGAATTATTAAAGCTGTACACCCACAGCTTAATTCCTTTCCAGGACAATTTATCCCTCATTGAGTACTTCCCACATTGGAGGCAATAAAAGCAATTTAAATTTCTCAAATTAAAGAGAACAGAAATTCTCCATGGGTCACTTATAGATATGTTCAAAGTGCAGAGCTCTTTATGAGGCACAGGGAGGCCTCTGGGATTCCACCAAATTGATCCCATATCACAAACACTTTAATTTAATGTACCTTTTGCTGCTCACTTTTAATGAAGTGATTATAAAAAGGGCATCTGACTTTATTAAGCATTAACCTTGCTGGCTGTTGGGTAAATCAGAGATCAAAGAATTTGAAGGTCTCTAAATCCAAATTACTCATTTGAAGAACGGATGTGTGTGACCATTATTAGTGGCTATTTATTATCATTATTAACTAAACTCCCATCTTTGCAAGAAGAAGGAAGGAATTTTGTCCTCCTAGAAAGTCTTTAAAGGAAGCTCACAAAATGTGGTGTCTGGAGCTGTTTTACAAAAGGTTCTACCAAATATAATTCAGTGTTTTCCATGGAATTTGGTTTCTGAAGAAGGGACAGAGGTCATAATATTAATGTCACAATCACATCAACATGGAACCAAAAGTATATCTGCTTTGGATAAATATCTGGTTAAAATATAAGCATAATATTTAAAAAAATGCACTTAAAATGTGTTAATTTAAATATACATGAGATGGATGGTAAACAGTAAGAATCAGGAAAAGGGGACAGTAGATACTGGGAATGAAAATCCAATATATTGGCATCTGCACTAAGGGGAAACAAACCCCAGGTCTTTGCCTTAGAATCCCATGAATATTAAAAACAACCCCAAATCTTAAGCCCAAATGAGTTTGTTTTTTTTTTAATTATGATTTCAGTCAGCAGAGGATCCATGCTGTAGGTCCTGGAAGCAGGGGGGAAGAGCCTCTGAATTCTCACCTGTCAGATCATTTTTATCACTGCACTCAGAGCTGGAAGGTTCAGTGGGAGATGAGCTCAGGCAGCCTCGTGTCCTCATGTGCCACAGGATGGCCCTGGAATCAGGAAAATCTGCAAGAACACCCTTGGGAAAAGCTCCCAGCTTTGTAAATAGCAAGATTCAGGCACTGAGTGCCCATTCTGACTCTGTCGAAAACAGAGACAGAAAATTCACTGTGCAAATTTACTTTATTTATTGCAGTGTTGGTTCCTCTCCTGCTGATTGTGGCACCTGGAAAATGGGTTTGGACCTCTACCTCCACTATTCACATGATTTCACAAAAATTAAAACTTAAAAATGTAGTAATACTTCATAATTAAAAATATCAAGTACTGTGTGTTTAAAGGAAAGGTCAAAATCAGTGCAAAAACCCAAACCAAAACCAAAAGAACCACACCAAAAAAGAAAAAAAACCAAAAACTTATAATATTCTTTGCTGAGGGTAATTCCAATAGGAGTTCTCTAAATGAGCCCTTGGAATTCTGTCCCAAAGCCAGGGGCTTGGATCTCCTGCCAGTTTGGGACTGAGAGCCTGAGATCTCTCATTAACTGGTGACTTCACCATTTTTTTATCTGAATTCTATTATCCATGAGAAGGTCCCTGTCACTTTTATTCCAAGTCCCATCTCAGCCTCCACTTGTTGATGGATGTCTATGAATGCAAATAATCCACGTAAAATGCACATTGGAAAATAAGATCTTAATGTTAATGAATTCTGGACAAAGCTGCCATGTAATTAATGACATTGATTTTTATTTTTTGTGTGCTCAATTTTGCTTTTAACATTAGAATCAGAAAACATTAGTTTTGGAGAAACAAGAGAGGAAGCAAAGGGAAAATAGGCAAAGTGACAATCTCATTATTATTAGAAACAAATTTTATTTTGACAGGGGAAAAAACTTTATCACTCTCAGTATTAACCATAAATCAATGGTTAATGCTTCAAGCAAGAAATCATTTTGATTAAGAACAACACACAGCAAAAAAATTAACAAAATAATTGCAGACTCTTTTCTTCTTTTTTAGGTGTGATGATTGGTGGTTGTTTAGGACTTTATGGTTTACTTTTATTTTGGGTTTTTTAATTTTGATATTTTGTTTTTCAGCTTTTTTTTATTTATTTAGCATAATTTATGTTTCAGTGGCTTTGAAGGGTTTTAACAAGTAGAAAACCACTTAAAAATGGCTTCTTTTGTGCACTTGTTATAAACATTGGTTTAAACTAAGAAATATATAGAAAAATAGTTAAGTGTGTGAAGAAACAGTAAAATATACAGAAAAACAACTAGACAGAAAATATGGGGAAAAACAGCTCAATACAGTTTAGCTGGTGCATATGATACAGCCTGGACTTGTTTAGACATGTCTAGTGTGGCTTAAATTTGTTTGGTATTACACTGATCAATCTATTTTATTTTCATTAAATACTCTTTAATTCGGCCAAAAGCAAGGTGCAGCCTCTCAGTGAGTGATTTTAGCACTGCAGAACCATTTTCATGCAAAAAAACACAAATCTGCTGATTCTAATGTTGTAAAAAATTAAACAGGGAGGGTTTTGCACCAGCACAATTCCCCTTTCCCATCTTCCTGCCCCAGTGCAGCTTTTGGTGAGTTTATCTTGCACAGAAAGGTCGTGATTGATGGGTGGCACAGAGCTACCAAAATCAGCTCCACCATCCTTATTAGTGTTATGAGAAGGAAAAGCAGATTTTCATAGCACAGACTGTGCTTTTGGAGCAGTTATTGATTTCTTTATTGCTAGTCTGGTTATTACTAAGCAATGATTCCTGTATAATGGGATTATGGAACCCGCTGAACCTTGATAAGATTCTTAAATATCTCTGACAGAATATTTATAATGAAAATTCAAAGAAAATAAGCTGTCACCATGCAGAATGTTACCCACAAAAGTGATGTAATAAAGCACAAACACTTCTGCCTTCCCAGAGCTGGGGAGCATTCCAGATTTAGCCAAAGTTAGTCCCAGCTCTGTGTGGGAGAGTCCATAACATCCCACACTCCATGGGAATTAACCAGGAAACTCCTGCCCTGGAAACTCATGGACAGCACACAAATGGATCCAGAAAAGGAGGCTCACATTTTTTAAGACCAAATGAAAAACTTGTTTCCTTATTTATTCTCCCTCCACATGTAGAGAAATGCTACAAAAAGGTTTAAGAAGTTCTGAACATGTTCAACCACATACTCGAGTATTTTTAAAAGATGAGTGGAATAGAAGAGGATAATTAGCTGTTAATGCTGATATGAGGAGGAACAAAAAGGAGAGGTTTTGGGTGTGGTTACAAACCCAGAAGTGGTGCTGGGAATGATGGAGATCAATCAGGCCAGTACAAGCTGTGGAATTGTCTGGGGCTGGGATCGAGTGTGTTCTGCTCTGGAAAGGATCAACTAATGAGTGGAATGGAGAGGAGAGCAGGGATGCAGCCAACAGGCACAAAATGTGTGTGAAAGCAGAGCTCTCACAGCACTGAGTCACCAGGTCAAGGTGGAAACCTCCCCACTTCCAGCATTTCACCCTTAAAACTCCAAATGGCAGATTATTCAAATTCCCACTCAAAACTTCTACTCCAAACAAGGGGCAATGAGGGAAAATGTCATTAGAAAGCATGGAAAATACATTTCTAGTCTATTTTTAATTTGAAATATTTAAAAGCAGATGTGATAAGCAGTTGCAGAGCAGTGATTTGCTTCATTAATGTTTGATTGGCAGGCAGGAAGTCCTGGCAGGACTGGGACGTTGGTGCTCAGGGGAATGAAGTGACAGGCACAACTGTCCTCATATATTCACACACATAAGCCTCATCTATAATTGAGAGAAATAAAATCTACATCATCCATGAGCAGAAATCCTAAAATATTCTAATTTTTTTTTTTTTTTTTCCAGAAGAGCAGCAACTTTGGTAAAAGTTTCTCAGTCATACTGCAACATTCCCAAGAACATTTGCTGTTCTCCTTTCTGAAGCTGCAGTGCCCAGACTCCAGGTTTTCATCCCATTTCCAGCCCAGTGGTGCATGAATTATGCTCATTAATCTTCTATCTGAGAGCTTCATTACTGTTTGCTGGGTGGGAACTGACACCACAAAGATGTTATAAATTAGAGGAGAGCTCTGGTTAGAACTGCAGCTTTCCTGGCTCTCCTACTGAGTCATATTTGACACCAAAACATCTGCAGAAATATCTGTGGTTATCTGCCTGCTCCCCCTTTTAATGGATTTGCATTAAACCCTTAGTATTACAAAAAATATTCCTGTCTGAAATGTGGGACAATGTTTTCTCCCTGGAATCAACAAGTAAATAACATTCTATCCATATTTGTTCCCTAAATGATTACTCCAAATTCATATATTTGGGGAAGTATCTGCAGCTACTTCTTGGCTGAAATCAGCACAAGATTCTACATTTGTGTTACAATTGTTTTACTCACAGGAGTATTCTCAGAGGAGCACAGAGGAACCACCACCTCCTGTTTTTCCCTTCAGCTTCATGTATTTAACACAACGACCTACAAGTTTCTTAAAGTGACATTTCAGTAATAAAAGCCCAGAGTGGAAGAGCTATGAATTAATTCTTTCTTCTTAATTCAGTCCAAACTGATGAGTATTTCCACATGCACTCTGAAATATCTCTTATCCAGAAAAGGTTTTTGGCTACACAATTACAAAAATCAAGTTTGCTGTAATTCTTAAACATTACTCATCTCTGCCTGTTAATTTTATCAAGGAAAAAACAACTGTAATTGCTTGTTTTTCCTTAAGAAGGCTGAATCAAATCATCCCTAAAATATTAATTAATATTAGTGGTAGCAGATTTATACAGACACCCCTTCTCTGGATGTAAATGCTTAGAAATTCAGTGATTTATATTCACCACCACCCCTGGTTTTCTGGAATAATACCAGTTATTCCACCATGAAGAACAGGTTAACTTCCCTATTTCCTACCTGGCCACCTAATTCCAAAACACAAGCCTGGAATCAATTCATTATACAAATTTTCCTCTCCAGACTTTTTTTCCTGTCGTGTATTTTTTCACTGATCATTATAATTCATCTGAACATGACATTTAATTGAAATCTGCTTGTATTGGAAGAATGATCTATTAAAAAAAATCCCTTAGAATATTGAGACAGTGGTTAAAAAGCCCTGATTAACTGAGGATTGGAAGGAAGGCTCTATTCCTTGGACAAATTTATGGGATAGGAAAGGCAACATGATCTTTACCCATTTCACACCATTGCAGTGCCACTTTCTGATATGCTGGGAGCTTCAAGGATTTTATTCTTCAATAAATCTTCAATTTTTTGGGAGATTTTGTCCCAGATTCCAATCAGGGGATTTGATGGCTGGTGGGATTGCTCTGCTCTGAGGGGATCAGAGCAAAGGATCACATTTATTCAAGGGAAAGGCAGAAATGGGTGATAACATCGAGAGAAATATTGTTTCAGTAAGTACAGAAGAAGATGAGTTTTTTCAAGGAATGTGTCTAACAGGAAGAAATACCATTCTCTGCTGGCAACTTTCCTCCTGCAGCTCTCAAGGACAAATTCCAAGCAATTCATCTGCAGATTTCAGTCATTAATCAAGACAGACGTGTAGATGCAGTCTAGACACTGACAGTCTTCTTTGGTTCACACAGTGATGAAACAGTAGATCTCAAAATGTGTGAGCTGAAAGCTTCAAAAATAAAGTGTCTAAACCAAGAATTTGGTGTTCCAAGGCAGACTCTTTATGTTCCCTTTCCTAGAAATATGTGCACTCTGCTTGCCTGGCTGTTTTCCCCCACCACCAGCCATAAACACTTCAATTTTGGGGTATGATGGACTATAAAACACAGAGAAATTTGCCATCCACTTAGTTTGCAAACATTTGTTTTCTCTCTGCCGTACAGAACATTGTCCTCAGTTTGAACTGATTAAGAGAGGGAGAAAAACTGAGATTTTCTTGAGTGCTGATTTCACAGACAGTGAAAAATGCCAACATTTCACAGTATCAGCAAAGTATTCAGCAGATGATGATGGGTGTCCTGTCATTTTGCATGGTTAAGGCATTGATATCTCAGCCACTCAATCTGGAAATATTGAGTCCATATATAACCTGCATAACCAGCCCCTAGCCCCAGCACTATTTTATAAATTATGAAGGAGCAGTTATGGTCACCTAAAAGCCCTGTGAAATAGGAGTTCCCTGACAGCTGAGCAGGTTATCACCACTCCACAGGGCTTTACAGCTGATATAAAACATGTTCTGCCAAAGCACAGCCAGTTCAAGACAAAAGAGCTCTGGGAGCTTTCAGCACTGAAAGAGGAGTGCAGAGCTCTGCAGGGAGCTGGGAAAGGCATGGAAGACCTGTCCTGGAGCCCAGCCCATCCTGCAGAGCTGCTGCTGCTCACTTGGGTCACAAAGGCAGCAAATATTTTTATATCCAGGGCTTCAGACGTAAAGCTTCCCTAGAGATGTTTCTGACCCATGTAAGAATTATGTTTGCTGGCTTGACACGTTCTAAAGAGCATCAAGAATGAATGGGGTGGTGGGAGAAAATTAAATCAGAGATAAAATTTATGTAATCCCTTTCCCATTTGTGTCAGCTAAAATATTCATGTATAAGCATCAATACATAAATCAATATATAAAATAATCCCTCCTTGATAGGTTCTTAAGAATTAGATTTGGGACAGGCTCCAGCAGAGAAAGATGAGAGGAAGTGATTCTGGAAGAAAGGATGAGAAAGGAAAGCCCAGAAATCCACCCCAGCTGGGGTGAGGGGTGGCAGTCACAGACTTTCTGTCAGGTCTCTGCTGAGAAAAGGACAGGACTTGATTGTATCAAAATTTAAATTAAGACCAGAAAAAACCTTCAGCACTGATGTTGTAAAAAAGCAGGCCATTACCAGCTTTTTGCTTTTTGGAAATTAAATATGTCCCTCAGTTACAGACATGACAGATTGCAAACTACAACCTTCATGTATTTAAGATAAATTTAGTTATTTAGATATAATTATGTGATGCCAGAGATGTTTTCTCATTCTTTTGCATCTCCTTTTGCAAGTGACAGTAGGTTTCAAACTAGAACACTTTACGGAATGTGATGCTAAAGATGTTACTTGAATATGCAATCACAATGCTCTTCATTTGTTTTTGGACTGAAACATTTCACACATTTCAAAGCAAGCTCTTGTTATATCTGTTAACCAGAAAACTCCTTCTGACACAGTAGATTTCCCTGAAGAATTATGATCAGTGGAAAATGAATTTAGCACAGACATAATTACAAAGTAAGAATTCATCTTGTCAAACCACATTGAGATTAAAAAAAAAAACCAAGAACTACACAAAACTAAAAAACCCAAGCTTAGAAAGTTACTCAATCAAATGGAGCCTTCTGAGTCCATTTAATTGCAAAGAAACCATCTTCTACAGATATTTATTGTCCTTTCTCAGCCCCCATGTGACAAGTGGTGAGCAAAACTTCTGACAGAAGAAGGAACAGAGCAGCTGCCAAAACTGATTTCATCAACAAAAATCAACAACTCGAATTTTCTTCTTTTATGTAAATCATCCCAGAATTAAAACCTGCTCCTTGAATCACCAGGAGTATAAAAAAAAATACTCCAAGGTAAAATACACAGCCATAACTACTTGTTAGTTATTTTGCCTGATATTTTTTTAACCAAATTCCAAGGATTAGTAGCTTTTTTAGACTTAGGATGTCATCAGTGACTCAAAATATCAAGGCCCATAACTCCAGCAAGTAAGTTCCCCATTAGGATTTTCACAGCAGACTCATAAAGATGCTTTAGTCTCTAACCAAGATATTCAAGCAAATCTCCCTTCTTTAATCACTAGTTATTATACTATAATATCTGTTATATTTTCTTAAAGCTCAAAAGAAATCCCTTGAGAATAATCCTCATTATGATGAGAAACTTTCTGGCCAACTTTAGGTCAAGCTCTAGGATTTGATCAAGTGCAATATTTGTATTTTAATCAGGTCCTCTTCAGCAGATGTGTCTAATTTCAATTATTATTTTTATTTCTCAATAAAGGAAGATATAAACAACACACCAACTCATAATGCTTCTCTTCTCATCTATAAATAACTTTCAGGTTTTTTTCCTCATTGAAAAAATTCATTTATATTTGCTAAACCCCAAACCAATCCAAAACTTAAAGGGAAAACCTCTTTGAACCAAAAATCCTATTGGTACATCTTACTGTCATTACAACAAAAGACTTGGGAGGAAAAAAAGTTCCTTGTTTCCACTTAGGTCTGAGTTGAAGCAGCATTTTAAAGATCCAAAATGTTTTACTCACTTGCCATAAATTTTGCTGAAACGTGGGGAGAAATTTTCCATTTCAGAATAAGAAGAACAAAGTTAAACATCTTGGCAGAAATGGATTGATGCTTGAACATGCCAATGAAATATCAACAGGATCCCAAATATTAGCAATTTTTAAAAGAAAATTTCTAAAAGAAGTTTGCTCAGTAATGAATTGGGATGGCTGAATATTCTGGTGAGTGGAACAATATAAATCAGTATTTTGGATCAAAAGTTATGTACCAAAAATTCATTTTTAAGCTGAGATTGTCCTTGAAATAGTTGAAGCTGTGGCTTAATTCCAGGCAGGAATTCCAGCAGCCACCACAGAGAGCTCTGCACCCATTCTGCCTCTGCTCCCCAGCAAGGGAAACCTCAGAGAAACCCCAAAGGTTTCAAACCTGAGCATCACAACATGAAATATTTGTTACTTTCATGCATTTTATTCACATTTCATTTTATTCCACCTTTAGAGCCTGATCAAAGTTAAGTAAAATAATAAAAAAGTGATTCAGAACATCCAATTTCTGCTCTTCAAAGTTCTGGAGCACTTCTGGTTATTGCAAGGTAATCAAAGTTACCACAACACTTCAGAATTGTTTCTAGCTCTGAGTTATTTAACAGGATGGAATAAAACAGCAGCACTTAATCCCAAAAAGCAGCAGCAGGAGGGGAGCTCCTGCCAATCCAGCAGTGGAATACAGATATTTACCAGCAATGCCATTCATCTGCTGCTTGTCCTGACATGACTGAAAAGAAATTTGCAGTGCAGAAATTAATTACTGCCAAAAGCCCCAGAGGCACAAACTGCAGAGCCCACACATCACTGCAATAATAAATGGATAATGTGGATAATAGAGATCCTAAACCAGGATCTAACACTGCTCAGGGAACACATTTTATGGGAAGAGAGAGGTAGGAGGTGATCACAGCTCCCAAAGCCATCAACCAATGGATCATGGAGTCATAAATGCAGCATCAACAAGGCACATGTGGAAATTCTGCTCCTTTTTCCTGCAGGATTTTATTATTCCCAGACTTAGAGCCAGGCTGGGCTTGGTGAATTGAGTAAAAGCACACAGCACAATGGAACCATCCATTTCAGCAAATGTCTTTTTCCACAGGGTTCTGTATCACCTGGCAGGTGCTTTGTCACAGGAATCCCATTACATGCACACTGCAATTACAGCCATTTTCTCCGGTTTTCAAAATTACATTAATTTCTTTTCATAAGGCAGAACACATCCTGAAGGCCTTGTAAATAAAATGTCTTTCTTCTAAATAAATACCTAACTGGAACCTTGCCTAGATGCATCTGGAATAAAGTACAAGCTTGTTTAGTGTCTGCTTAAAAATACAGAGAATGATACATAAAGTATCAGTTTTACATTTTTTAGTAATTTTTTTTTTTTGCATCCCATTTTTGACTGAAAAATACCTCAATTTTTAAATCTATCAGTGTTCTTCCTTTAGGAAAAGAAGGGGTCTTAATCCATGCTCTGAATGTTCATATCAAAATGGAACCACTACAAAAATTTCATAAATTCAAGCACTTATACGCAGAAATATTTCAAATAACTGGTAAAGAAATATTGGTGTGTTTAACATTATTGTATTTATAATAGAATAAAAGTTCTAAAATATTCTGCAAGAAAGAATAAAAACTAATGTTGGATCAGAGAAAAACATTTTAGCTCTTCCAAGGTTTTTCTTGATAATCTTGACAACCTTCAATAGCATATTTTGGATACTAATTTTGAATTAAAACAGCTCCAGAACAGGTATGGATTGGGTTTTGAAAATTCTAGGAACACTGATTCTGACACTTCCGAAATATTTCTCATTTTTGCATTATAAATTTGACAAACTCAATCCTCCCTATTAAAAATTCGCTTTCTTTCTGGGTGAAGCACTTATTTGTAACATCCCTGACCAGGTTTACACCCAACCTGCTGACAGTCACTCAAGTATTTGAAATTTCCTTTTAAAGAACTTCCAACCACCACATCAAAAAGAACTGATTAATACCTGAGAGAACAATTGCCATCATTTCTCACACAATGCAGACTTTTGGAAGTAGGTTACTTACTTTTTTTTTTTTTTTTTTTTTCTTTCAAAACTTGCCCAGTGCTCACGAAGCCCAAAGGAGTTGGGTTTTATTAAAAACCAAGAGCATTTTGGGCCAGGTGAGGAGAAAACCTTCCAGGAGGATTTGTGGGGTGAGGAACCCCAGCACAGGTGAGAGGGATGGATCCACTGGAATAACTGGAATTTAACACCACCTGTAAATAAGAGAAATTCAAATACTCTGAGGATGAACAGTTTCCTCTTTAGAGACTCAGGGCCTCAAACAAACTGAAAAAAACGTGGTGGAAAAAAAAAAAAAACACAGCAGGAGTTTAAGGGACAAGTTTAGGAACAAGGTTCAGAAACTGATGGTTTATTGGAGTTTTGCCTTAAAACAGCTTTTAAGGACTTAAAATACCTGTTATATCATGCAAATATGCAGGAATTGAAAGTGTTTTTTCCATTTCTGTTTCCATCACAGATCCCTTTTTCTGTTTCCCTTTTACACCTCAGCTGGGCAAATTTGCAACCAACAAATTGAGCATAAGGCTATTGAGGGGAAAGAAAAAATGAGGATTTACAGGAGCTGCACATCCAGCACTTAACTCTTCAAATAATTCAATTTTCTTCTTTATCATTCTTTCTGCATTTGGTATAATTTTAAATGTGTTCTCCTATTACCTGATGAAACTTAAAATGTATCCATAACAGCATCATTTCCACTGCTAGCTGTATTATTCTTCTTTGGCCTAAAAGAATATTTTCATGGCTGTCCCAGTTTTCCTGAAGTCCTTGCTGGAGCATTCTGTGAAAAGAGAACAACAAACTCCCTATTCTTCAAAACTCCAGTGATGTTGCACATTAAAAAATTATATGTGTTAATCAATAAAGTGTGAAAGGGCTGATGAAACAGACTGCCTTTTTCTGGGACAGTAATTTTGCTCCATGAATTATTTATCAAGGCCCACGAAGCAGAAGCAAAAAATTGCAAAGCACAGAGCTTACCTTCTCACTCATCATCTTGCAAACAGCCACAATGAAACCATAATCATTTGCTACATGCTGGGACATCAAAGAACAATGGAATATCCTGGCATGCAAAAATGTGGTTTAATATATTAAAGGAATTAGTCCCTGGTGAGTTTCTGTGTTTCTTTCCTCGGAGAGCCAATGCCATTTTTGCTGACAAAAAGAGAGTTTCCTCTGAGCCCTCCTTGAGGAGAAAAGTTGGGAGGGAGATGTGAGAGGTTGACTCTGCAGGTGATTTCAGGCAAAGAAAGGCAAAGAAAGGTGAGCTGGAAAATGACTTCCCAGAAGTTGTGCAGCAAATGGCCACAGCTTTTAAGCTTATTATTTATAAATGATGGAAACCGTTTGAGGGAACAAAATTAAAACAGTTTATCAGGGTTTGGACTTGGCATATAAATTTTGGTAATAATTCCATATTTTTTGTGTTAAAGAGGAAAGCTGAAAACAGCCCAGAGACTGTACATTGTTAATACAAATCCCTCATTTTTCTGACATCTCTAGTAAAAATTACAGCCTGGCAAACTAAAACACATCTGAAGTCCTTGGGTTGATTAAATTTTGCCTGTGTTGGTTTTTTCCCCCTCACAGGAAAAAAAAAAAAACCTTTCTCAGGCTGGAGGTTCCTGGATATATTTCTTATTATTCTCAATTTCACACTAAAGTGACTGCTGGATATTCTAAATATAGGCCTGAACAGGATATATAAATGCTGTTTTTCATACAACTGGCTACCTGAACAAAAAAACAAACAAACAAAAAAAAAACTTATAATGCTTCTGTATTTGCTTTACAGTAAGCTGGGCATATTCTCCTGTTGACAATCTCTGAATCAAACACTGCCAATTTGGCTATGCCAAAATATCTCACATACATGCTCTGATTTTCCTTTAGAAACCCTGAAAGTATTAAAAATATCAAAACATTCCAATTTACTATTTTCTAAATAAAACTCTTGAAGTATTTTAAAAGTCTCTGGTTTTGTAAGGATATTTGCTGGGCCTTATTAAGCAAGCTGGCAGAGGAAAATAAAAAAAATTAAAAAAAAAAACAACCCTTCAATACTCCCTGCCAATGTTTCATTTTGGATCAAGGATATCTTAACTGCATCTTTTTCTGTTTGAATTCCAATTCACTATTAATAAAACTCAATAATTTTATTTTTTTTTTCCCTGATATATGCCCAATTACAAGGTACCAAAGAAAATAGAGATGACAAACCTGATACAGTTCCATGTTTGGAGAAGCAAATTTCAGAAATTTTGGATCCATCCATCAAATTCAGGGTGAGGTATGAATGGCAAATTTTGCTGGGACTCAGATTTGTCACTGTCACACACTCACCTGCAACTCAATGCAAGAAATGAACCTGCCCATAAAGAAAAGATAAATAAAAGCTGCAGCTGTGTGACTGAAAAGCTGCACAGACTCAAGTGCCACAGCAGCACCAGCACAAGCCCAAAAAATTCACATTTTTGGGGCAAAGTGGGTGAAAGGATGAATGAAAAAGGAAAAACTTTAGGCAAAAGTCCATATTGGATTAAGGAAGGCCCAGTTACAACTCCATCAGCTGGAGGAGAACTGGATTTGTTCCCAGCCTGAACAGCCCAGTGGGAAAAATATTAAATACATTCTTTTATGGCTGAAACTCTTGGCACACACAACAATCATTTCATCTCTTTGCACCTCGTTTGTAAAATTGAATTTATCTAAGGAAAAACTACTTCAAACACAAAGATAAAAAGCTGCCCAAACATCTGAGGCTCTTTTGTGTCACCATGCAACAGCCAACCCTTGAACATTCCCAGGTTTTGCAGTACAGAGGTTGCAGCCAGGCAGAAGCCCAGGTGAGGACACACATGGGACTGTGATCCTGCCACAGAAATATTCACAGAAGAAAATGTGGCATTTTTAAAATTCCTTGCCACTTTATTTTTCTCTCTTTCTTCAGAATGCTGCCTGTAATCAGAGATCAATTAACATCACCTTGAAATTCCTGAGTGCACGCTCTGCCCAACCCTCCTGAGCTGTAAAGTCAAGGCAAAGCTACCAAAATCACTCTTTTGGAGCAATGGTAAATATTTTTAGTTTTCTTTAGAGCCTTAAGTTTTTCTTGAGATCAGTTTTCCATTGCAGTCACCTCTTTGTGCTGGCAAGGGCGAAGCTTCAAAGCCACCTCAGTGGAAAGCAGCATTCCAAGGAGGATTGGAAAAACTGCCAGGGAAAACTCCTCTGCAGCACACCCTGCATAAATTCTGCAAGCTCATCAATCAGCTCTGAGACAAGGCTAACATCACACTGAACCTTTCTTTGTCATTTTTGCCATGCAGGAATTGTTTGCAAGAGAACTCCAGGTGTCATTCCAACAGGTGCTGTCAGCCTGGGACCCAGGAAAATTCCTTCCAGAATGGCCCTGCTGCTCCTGCCTGCCTTGCACAGAATCCCTCCTGGAAAGTTGCTGATGAAGTTGCTAAAGGTTCTCATTAAGAACTGATGTGCATGACAGCAAAATTGGGCTCGTGACAGCTCAGTGTCACAGCACATGAACATGCCATCAATATTTCCTGAATGCCAAACTAGAAAAAAAGGAGCTCCTGAGAAAAACACTTCTAAAGAGGGAGCAATTCTGAAGCAATCCCCGCTTAAGTGTCAGAAATAAGCACAATATTAGAAAAAAAACCCACTGGAAAATGTGACTTCATCCCTGAAAAACCTGGGCTCATTCATCTCCAATAGCAAACTGATCATCTGCTCTTCATCTGACAAGCTCTAAAAGCCAAACTGTCCATCTAATGTGACAAATCCAATAATTTCTAGCTGTACCAAGATAAAACTCTGGGGACAAGCTTCAATTGCTGCTTCAAGGATTTTTAGTACGTACATCCACCAATTATTTTAACATTACTTTTTATTTTCTTACCTTCTACTGGGCCATCCCTTTTTTTCCATATTTGTTTGGGCATTTTTGCATTTATTCTTTGATTCTAAACAGATATTTAATATTTAGAGTTGTGGAAGTGTCCCTACACCTGTTAAAACCTAAGCTGCAGAACTTTTATTCCACACTGAATCCTTTCCAACTCAGGATATTCCATGATTTTAAGAATCCACTCTAACATGGAAATACACATTAATATGTTTTTAATCAATGCTGTAACATTTGTTTTTCCTTCCCATCATCAGCAGAACTTTGTTAGTGTTGTGCCCTGCTTGGTGTTTTGATTTCCACCTCATATTTTTCACCAAGGATTGTGAACCACTTATTCCTAAAAAATGAGGAACATTTCCCACTGGGCACTGACAAAATGCACAGAGACATATTTTAATTGCCTATGAATATTCAAACCCTCATTATTGTTCCTAGTTTATAATTATCATATTCCCCTGACAGAAACATGCAGCACACAATAAAAAATGCAATCCATTAAAAATTTTGACATTCATGTTCAACAGTTTTCTGGGGAATTTTTTTTCTTTTTTTATTAACTAGCAGACTCTTTATCTTGGTTATCAAAATCATTCCTGGAAGGCACTTTGTTCCAAATTTAGCACAGTGAATTCCTCCTGTAAAAAGAGTTACAAGAGTTTGGATAAGCATTAACAGAGTTGTCTGTTGCAGCATCCCTTAAAAATTATGCAATATCAGAAAATGATGTGCAATCCTCTGGAAATCCACTTTTCAGGAACAGAGATTCTCCTCTGCAGCTGAGATTCCTGCCTTCACAGCTCATTGTCCCACCAGAGTCCAGCTCCTAAAACCTACAATAACTTAGAAATGAGCTGTATTTAAGGTCTCCTCATGCACCTGAGGAAATGACTGCCAAAGCTGCCCTAAAAATGGAGTTTGAACCTGAGCTTTAATTGTTTAAGTTGTCGTTTTTGGTCAGTTTTGTCACCTGTCCCTGGAGAAGCTCATTCCTCCAGGAATTCCTTGCACAGGCTGGAGTGGAGGAAACAGCTCTTTTTCCATGGTGAATTTGGAAAATGAGGATCAAGTCTTGCATCAAGAACATCACCCAGGATGCATCCAGAATATCTGGAACCTCAGACTGCAGCATGGCCAGGCAGGAGGATTTGCAGGATTCACAGTCTGGATTTTCACAGCTCAGGCAGCTGAAAGCAGGGAGGAGCATGGACATTTAACAAAATTTGGAAAACTAATTAACGGCACAGAAATCAACTTTTAGTTGCTTCTGAATCAATGGAAGCTTCAAATCCCAGGAGCACAGAATGGTTTGGGTTGGGAGGGAAATTAAAGGACATCTCAGTCCAGCACTTTTCCCCTGGATCATTTATTCAGAACCCTTCTGCAGCAACAAAAAATGCAAAATAATTGCAGCATTATGTACAATATAGCTAAAGGTGCATCAAAACATAGACCTTTAATAGAAAAGACTGGGGACAGAGCATGCAATCACTCAATAAAATGAGTTATTTCTGCCACGTAGGGAACAGAATAAACTGTGTCTGTTATTCCCCATCAAAATTTGGAATTTCCATTTGTACAATCTAAGGAAGGGGTAATGAGGGGAAGTGGTATTTCCATTGCACTGAAAATGAGCTGCTCCAAACTGAAATTAAGTTCACAATTTGAAAACACTGGATGTGGTTATAGCAGTATTTCCAGGACCCAAATTAGGATGCATGAGTTCAGGCAGCTTTTCCTGTAGTGTAGGCTTAGACAGAAATCAGACTGTGGCCATTATTTCCAGTCCAATAAGGTGAATCAAATCATGCCAGAATACTAAACTGTCTAATGAAAAAGGATGCAGAGTCAGACAATGATCCATATTTAGCACTGATAAAACAGAGGATGATACCAGTGAAGCATGAATTAACACCTGAGGCATTTTATTTCACCGAAAATTGAAAATTATAATCTTGCTATTGTTAAAAACAGATGGCAGAGCAAGAGAAAATAGAAATCCAAGGCAGCAGATGTGGCAAAAACGCCTGCATTTCAAACAGAACAAAAATACTAATTTATTATGTCATTTCTGCTGAGTTCTACTAAAGGAGAGCAAGGCAGACTGCTTCATATTTCTTGGAGGAAAACAAAGAAAACTTAGAGAGGACTTTTCCCTAAGCAGATTTCTGGGATGCAGCAGTCACAGAGAGGAAAGAGGCACAGCTGACTTTAAGCCTCAGGAACTTCTCCAATTTCTTAGTCTCAGGAACACTTTTAGGGATATAAAGTAGGAAAGATTTTAAAACCAAGAGTGAGGATGTTTGAGAGGTTACTGCTCACACCTTGAAAGGAATTCACTTAAGTTTTTAAATATCAATAGGAAAAGCCACCAAAATACTTTTAAGAGACAACAAAATCCAATGGGTTGTGGGAATCTGGAACATTGAGCAAGGCTCTCTATAAAACATCTTTGTACTAAATAAAATATTAGATATTTGCTTAAGCATTGTACAGCTTATCAATCTTTTTTAGCCCTTGTTGGGTTTCTTTCTGCTTAGATCACATTGATGTTTTAGGGTAGTTTGGAAGAAAGTTCTGTTCATTTCCTCAGGACCAACCTGAATCCAAACTCTTGAACAGGATCTCTGCTCTGGGGACCATCAGGTGGATTCTGCACTCAGGCACCTGTGTTTGCTCTGATTTTATTTGTGTACAATTATCTGGCTTTTTTAAAAAGAGGTTTCTGCCAATATTCATCCCTCAACCAGCCCACAGCTGTGCTCTCTGTCAGCCTTTCCTGAGTGGGTACAAACACAGTGACACCCACAGTGACAACTGCAATCTCTTAAATAGCAGCTGACTCTCTCTGATATCACAATAAATCTCACTAAGTGCTCTTTGAGCAATCAATTGATTCATTAACTAGTAATAAATGCTTTTAAAATGCAAATTAAATGCCAATCTATCCCACCCCTTTAAAGTGCTGCTCCTATTTTACACGTACCAAAGTACACCATTTGTATTTCTGTGCTGTGGGTAAGCCTAGGTTTAAAATAAAGGTTTGTCACAGAAACACACTGAGGTGTTATTGAGCACAATTTCTTTATTATTGGTCTCTAAGATGGAAAAAAAGAGGAATAAAATCCTATTACTAAGTGAATATGTCCCCAGCAACACAAGGAGCACTGACTTGATGCATTTCTTGACAGTCCCAAGATTTTGATCAGCTAATTTGAAATGACCCCCAAAAACACAACCCATGAAAACAATTAAAAAACGCCAACCAGTCTCAGTACTTCAAGTAAGAGCAAGTGGAAGGTGGATCCCAATTCAGTTGCACAATTTGGATCTGCAGTTGTCCCTTTCTCTCCAGCTCCCAGGAATGGGATGTGAGATCAGGGAAAAACTGTCCCAGCACTGAGTATCTTCATTTTTTATTATTAATATTCTTTTAACTTTTGTCTAAAGCAGAGCCAAAATCTCTTATCCTGCCATAGGATCCTCCATATTCTAAGAATGGAAATGTATGAAAAGATCAGGCCTGGGGGACCTTTGGGTGTGAATTCCTGGAATTCTGTGCCGGTGGTGCCAAGGAAAACAAGGAAATGAACCATAAATATCAGAACTGCAGCTCAGCTGTGCCCCAGCAGAAAGGATCCCCACATTCCTGCCCTGAGATAAACAGTGATCAAAGGCTGATCAATCAGTGCAGTGATTTTAAAAGCACAGAAAACTTGAATTAGAGCTGTTGAAGTGAATCCTATAGGATTTATATGAATAATTTCTTACCCACTACTGATCTCATAAATTTTTTGACAATAATGTTTTCATGCTATTTTGCTACTGCTTAGCTATTCAAATAGTACACACTGAGTAAATTATTTACTGGTTTTCCAGCAGCTGGTGAATAATTTTGGTTGGAATAATTGTTTGCATGTATTGGCCTCTCTGTTCTGCTCGAAGGTTCTGTGCCTGTGAACCCAATGGGACACTTCAGGGGGACTCCCTGGGACAATGACTCCACATTTATGTAATTAACACAGATAATTATCTGCCTTAGAGCAGTGATGTCAGCATTTTCTTTAAACAGGTTAATGATGGGTTTTCTCTGATAGTGCAAAAATGCACTAACCAAACTGCCAATGAACAAAAAAAAAAAAAAAATAAAAATAAAACCCCCAAAACCTCTGATGTGTCACCATCTGAACAAAGCTTTGACACCAGCAGCAGCATTGCTGAATCATTTCCTGGTGAGACAAAGGCATCAAGGGATGGCTGAGTGGGACAATTGAAATTTTCTTCTGTCACTTCCAAGAATAAAGATCTATAGAAGAACTTTATACCCTACTGCCTAATATGTCTATTAATATACAGAAATAATTCATTCAGCACAAAAAGGAAAAGAAAGAGTCACAGGAGCTCCTAATAAATTTCTTACTTCCCAGAAGCAGGTGCCAAGTTACATAACACTGATGCACACCAAGGCTGGCAGGCTCCCCATCCATAAATTATCTGAATTAGTCTGGACAGTTTTAGCCCACCTGGAGCATTGAGAATTTACCTGGAAGTTCCATTTTCACCCCCAAATCCCATTAGCATGTTTATGAGGAGTTCAAAACACACCTCAGTGAGACTCAGGTACTGCAGCACAGGATTTACAGGTGAACTTGAAAGAAGAAAACCAACAAAAGTAAAAAAAAAAAGGGACTGCACATTTAGAATATGACAGAGTTAATGTTATACTCTCTGTTAGCAGAGCATTACTTATTTATGTCACTCCAGTGTGTATCAATAAACAGAATTAGTCTGCTGTAGGATATGGAGGGTGACAGAGTCCCTGGATGTCTGTCCTTTGAAAGGATGGAAGCAGCAGTTCTTTGAACATGGTGAGTTCATTTATCTGTTTTTTAACTCCTCTGGAGGACCTGTGTGCCATCACACCCAGACCTGTCTCTGCTCACACTTTAAAAACAAACACCAACCCACAACCACCAGCCCTCAGCTTACAGTGACTTCACACTGCAATAAAAACATAGTTTAAACAACAGATAAAACTGCAGCTGTGCCATCCCACTATCACTGGGAATTCAGTGCTGCAGTGGCTCTTTTCTCCTTTTGGACCCTTATTTTTTGAAAGGCCCACAGTGGCAAGGGCTACTGTGGTTTTCCATAGGCCACAGCATGGGAACTCAGGGATGTGTAAAAGAATATCCAAATCTTCAGAGGAATACAGGAATATTAACTGTGGGAGATGAAATGCCCGGGGATTCTCTGGGTCCACACAGGAAAAAAAAAAGTCAGGATAGAAGCTGAAAGGGAATAAGGGTATAAATGTTGCTAGATTTGAGCACATCCTTTATTTCCCAAAGTCTGCAGTTTTCCTAAACTCTGATTTATTTCCACTGTCATATTCCAGCTGTCCAGGTTGGATGGGGCCTGGACCCACCTGGTGCAGTGGAAAATGTCCCTGTCCATGGTGGGGGATGATGTTTCAGGTCCTTTCCAACGCCAAGCACTCTGGGATTCTATGATTACATCACTTGTTCTGTCATTACTGCAGGCACCACGAACTTCCCAGACATTTCCAGCCCTTTCCCACCCATCTTCCCCCTCTGGAATCAGGACAATTTTAAGGTCAGTACATTCTGTCTATTCTCTACCCTATTCCCTGGGTCCTCAAGTGCTAGGGGATAACAACAATAAATTGCAGATAACAATCAGGTAAATTATAGAAACATGGCATTGTATTTATGACGCTAATTATGAAAACATGAAGTTGTATTTATTACTCTAATTATATTGTTTCCATGACTTAAGTGGCCATTAGAATTCAACATCACTTTGTACTTAGGGGAGCAAACTGCTGATATTAGTCAAACAACACGAGGATGAGCTCAGGAAATGGCCTGAATTATCATCTTGAGCTTGGAATTATCTCTGTTCACTCTGCTCACCCTGCTCGAGATGTTTCTATGTACAGATATTTTTGTGTTTGCTTATTGCATGAGTGCACATCCTAATTGTTTTACTGCCAGTTTAATGCACACTGTATTGTTCAGTGGATTCGTTTCTTTTATCATCTGTGTTTTCCTCCATTTCAATTATTTTGCTAACCTCACATAATCAGTCCAGAGATCAAAGACCTGATATTCCATCCAGGGCAAAGCACTCAAAATAAAATAACCCAAGAAGGAGAAACAGAGTCCAAGAGCTGCAAATGATGTTTGTCATGAAGCTTCCAGTGTTCAGCACATCATTCTGTTCAGCTTTTCTGGAGTAAATGTCTTTGCAAAAGATAATGAATGTGTTTGTTACTCATATGCAACACCCAACTTTGTTTGCCAAGAGAAATAAATGAATGTTGATCTCTGCTGCAGGACTGAAGAGGGAGCCATCGCCTAGGAATGGCTTGAAAATGTCACTGAGGATAAAGATATTCCCAGAAAGGTTTTTTATCTGTTAACATCAGCTGTGATATTGATAGGCAATGACACACTTAATGATCCTGAGCTCCTAATAGACACAGGACTGGCACTCACTGACTCGGGTGCCTTCCCTTATGTTTAGAGATTGTTGCTGCAGCCACGTTTAAACAGATCAGACCATGCATTTATTGTGTGATTGGTTTGAGCTCTCCAGGTCTGTTCTGCACAGACCATGGGCAGCACAGTCGTGCAGTTCCTCAAGTTTAAGTTTAGGAAGCACTTTCATTTCAGGCATATTTAAAACCCTGGAAGAACACAACACCCTGAGCATTTCCTAAGCAGCACCGAGCCCTAGCAGAGTTGTTTTTTGCACTTCAGCCCAGCTCTGGTGACTCTGTCTTGGTGACCCACCAGCAGCTGGACCATCTGGGATGTGTTTTTGTGCTTTCATTCTGCTCACCAGGGTTGTCCCAGAGGGGATTTCACCCTGCACAGGGGGAGAGGCAGTACCAGCAAACCAGCAGCTGTGGAACTGCTGCTGCCACTGCTCAGGGTTGGACCTGAGACTGACACCTTCGGATTTAGCTTTTATATTTTTCAGATCCTGTTCTGCTTTAGTGTATAACTCTAAACTCCATAGCCTGTCAGCTCCTGCTTTCCCATTTTGGTCAGACACAGTTCCTCTCCAGGCCAGGACACTTCAGTGTCTCAGGCCCTGAAAGTATAAACAAAAATGAATTGGGGAGGAGCAAACTGGGGGTAAATTACTTCATTATGGAAGGTAGATTAACCCCTGATATGGAAACGGACCAAACTTACAATTGCCTGAAAAACTCATGACCATTGTCCATCTTGGGTGTAGCCTCAGAGGCTTTGGACTGCCCAAGGTGTATCTATGGAAGGCCTTTAATAAATACTCACTTTATTCCCTTAATCTTGTCTAGCTTCTGTTCTAGGCAGCCACTCCAAGGCATCAAGATTGTAATAAAATTTTTTGAACAGGAATAATTTCTATTCACAGTGATCCAGCTAATTTTCTCCATGACATAGTAAATTTTTAAATGCCAAATTCACCACAGAATTAGATGAGAGATGCCATAAAGTATGTAACCATTGATACAACTACCTGCCCCTGAAAACAACCCATGGTTTAAGATGTAAGACTCCAAAAGTATTGTGTGACCACCAGAGGGAGTTCAGATTGTTTCACAAGTATTCTGCTACTACTGAGAGTGATTTGGGAAAACTAATTAAATAGAAAAGCTAATTAAAAAATAAATAGTCAAAAAAGAAATAAAGAGTGAAGAGAGGCCCTCTCCTTATATCAGGAAATCATATTTCAGAAGGAAAAAAAGAAATAGGAGAATCAGATAAAAATACTACACTTTGAATTCTGAAGCTGTGGCTAGGAGGTTCCCTACTGATTTAAGGGAGCATCCCTCTGTATATAAACCATGGAGTTCAGATAAATTTGTTGAAGTTCACGTTGTGGTCCAATCCTATCTGCTGCTTATCATTCCAGGCCTTATCTGCAGCTGGATGTGCTGGGATAAACACAGAGCTTTCAACAGAATTTACATTTTCCTCCTCAGTGCTTCTGGATTGATCCTTGGGGGTCGGACCCTGGCAGCCTTTAATGTGCTTTATTTCTGGGGAGTCCCAGCAGGGTCTGAGCACTCTCTGAACACCAAATTCCAGCTTTTCTCACACTGCAGCCCCACCATGGGGAGGAAGAAGCAGGAGACATGAAAGAGCTGATAACTGTGCTGGGGACATTGGGGAGGAGTTAATTCCTAATTCTTTTACAACAATAGCAAACCCTATTTTCTCCCAGCAGCAAGAGGAAACAGAAGAATACAAGAACAGGGTTCTGTTAGCAAATGATGCCTTGAAGAGTCAGTAACCCAGCTGAGCCAAACCAAAACCCAATTAAAATCTCCAGCCCCCAGCACACCATCATGTATTATATACAGGTTGTGGATTTCATGGAAAAGCTATTCCAGAAATGGTTTTGAAAGTTTAGGAACTGTCACCAATATGAACAACTCAATACACACAGCTTAATAGGCTATATTAATAAAAGATAATTCCTCTGCACACAGAAAGATCAAACCTTCTGAAAATTTATACTAAAGAAAATAGTGTTAAGATATGGGAATTTCATGGAGTATCTCAAGGGGAGAAATTTTCTGACTTAATATCTACTCTCCTTTTTATTTTTTTTAATTTTTTTTTTTAGTGGCATATCAGGTTTTTTTTTCATCTCCCTTTCCAAATGTTAATCATCTCCAGGATACCAAATAAATATCCACTGGCTCCTGAATAAGAAAATTATCAGAAAATTATTTCATCTTCTACCACTTTCTTGTAGTTCAGTGTCAGAGTGGAAATAAAGAAGTAACTCCTTTGTTATACTGAGAAGGTGTATTTTTACAGTCACAAAAGACAGGACAGAGGGAGTACTGTAATTCAAAATGGAATTTCAGATGTTATCTATTCCCCCAGAAACTAATCCTAAGCAAAGAAAATTAACAATATTTTTTTTCTCATTAGCAGCCTCATGATACCTTTTTCAGTGCAGGCCCACATGATAGTTGCTTTTAAACCCAATGATTATATTTTGCAATTGTTATCTATTTCCATAATCACTTTTATTCACGACAAAGAAAAAATTATGAACATGTATTTTTCCTGTTTCACTTTTCTCCTGGCAAGCATCTGGAGGAATGTTTTCCTTTATCATTACAGTGCTAGGCCTGGGAGTTTCCTGTTTGGTTTTGGACTGCAAACATTTCACAGACCATCTCTGATATCTGGGCCACTCAGCTCTGCAAATATTGACACCAACTGGATTTCCTCGGTAGAAATGGTGATGGAGACCATGAAATTCTTTATGAAACCATTGTCAAGCCTTCAAAAGAAAATGTTTCTATGCCCTGAGTTTAACCTCTTCCACCAGACAGGGAAATGGCATTAGAAAATCAAACTCTAGCAGAATTCCTAACCTTGCTGTTGTCCCTACAGCACTGAGACAGTGAGCACAGCACAGAAGAACCCATGAGGCTCAGGACCCAAAGGGTTCATTCCTCATTTGGATTTCTCCCTTTTAGGCACAAAAGTCATGAAATGTTAGCCCTGGAATAGAACTCACAATCACAACTCTGTCAGTGCTCAGAGTTGGGGGCTGTAAAATTTCAAATTCTCTCTTTGACAAGGAAAGAATGAAACGCTGAAAAATGATGGATTAGAGCTGGCTGGAGCTTTCCAGAGATGGGAAATGACACTGAAGGGCTGGAGAGGGAGCAAAGCTGGGAAGGGGCTGCAGAGTCAGGGATGTGGAGAGGGGCTGAGGGAGCTGGGAAGGGGCTCAGCCTGGAGAAAAGGAGGCTCAGGGG
>JANRMJ010000020.1:2654291-2667140 GCA_025584955.1 Alethe diademata
GAGAGGAGAGCGCCGAGCCCCCCGCATCCCTCGGGGGGGGATGGAGCGGGGGACGCGGGCTGGGGCAGCGGGCACCGGGGACACGGAGAGTGGAGCGGGGGAGCCAGGCTGGGGCAGCGGGCACCGGGGACACGGAGATGGTACCGGGGACACGGAGATGGCTCCGGGGACACGGAGATGGCTCCGGGCGGGCGGCGGTGCCGCCGGAGGGTCCCTGCCGGGCTCGGTTAATGCAGCCCCGGTACGTGCCGCTGCCCGCCTGGCTGATGCTCGCTGGTGGCATTTTTGGGGCTCCTCTCCTGCCGGCAGGGAGCTGCTGTCCGCCCCAGTCCGCCTGTCCCGGGGGCGAGGGCTCTGCCCGTGGCTCCCCCGAGCGCTGCGGACGCGCCCGGGTCCGGCGGCACCGGAGCGTGCGGCTGCTGCCGGTCTGAGCGTTTGCGCGGGGTTCGGGCTTTTCCTCCCGCCTAGAATTGTTCTGAGTCTGGAGTTGCTCAAGTTTTAAAGCTGGGCGGCTCTGGCTTTAATTTTAATAACTGCTAATAATCTGAAACGCGAGAAGGCGCGTACGGAGCTCGCCCGCAGCTCTGGTGTCGGGGATCCGGCGTGTTGGTTTCAAACAACCCCCGCACCTCGCCAGTGAGCGCTCGTTGAAAAGCTTTAACCTTCTGCTCTCGAATGACAATTTGGCTCTTTCTCCTCGTCCCTCGCTCGGGTTTGCCCGAGTCCTGGCGATCGCGGGACTCTGCCGTGAGCCGGGCAGAGTCGCGGCGGTGGCTCGGTGCGCGGTGCTCGGTGCTCGGTGCGCGGTGCTCGGTGCTCGGCACCGCCGCTGCTCCGCGCCCCGCAGCAGCCTCAGCCGGCTCTGCTGCTCCTTCTCTGCCTCCTCTCCTGCAACTTCATGGTTCGCACCTGGCTGGGTGCGAGCTGCTGGTGTCCCCAGCATGCTGATGTGTCACCTGGTTGGCAATCCAGCGTGGTGCCCGGCTGTGATTAACCCAAATCCAAGCACCATTCTGTTGGGGTGGGAGATCAGCCCGTTCCTCCTGATGGGGAATGATCCAGCAATAGCCTTGGGTGGGAACTGGGTGGTCAGGATTACCTTAGTGCTGCCACTGACACGCACGAATCAATACTGATAGCTGTCCTCAACCTGGGCGTTTTACACGAGGGAAAAGAATGTCACTATTTTTATTGCGAGTGCAAAAATCAAAACCAGGACAGGAAACTCTCCAGAGTATTTTGTTTTGCAAGAGAAACTTGAACTCTAGCTTAAGCTGCATGCCAGGCTTGTTCAGTGATGTATTTTTTTAAATGTACATGGGAAATTATGAACAAAATACTAAAATCAGGAGTGGAAATCACTGAACTTGTGAGCACTGAAAGTGTGTTACTACCCCATGTGGAATTGTTCCAGGAAGTTGTTTATTATGCAAGAGCCTTCTAATCTGGCAATGCATTTCTGAAAGCGTTTGAGGGTAGCGATTGGTGGAGGTGTTTAACTCCTGCCAAAATGCTGCCGATGGGCTGTTGGGGCTGCAGCTGAAGGCACAGAGCGCTCTGAGCTCTGTCCTGCCTCGCTCTTCCCTGCTCCTCAGCATCCCCAGCATCCGCGGTACTCCTGCATCTCTCCTCGCCTTGCCCTGCACTGCCGGGGGTGGATGGGCTGCAGGTTTGGAGCCGGCAGCAGTGATGTTTTCTGGGAATAAAGCAATGGGAGGTGCTGCTCGGAGCACAGGGTCTGCGAGCTGCCAGTGCCTGTGGGGTTTTTCCAGAGTGGATTTTGGGGATGGCACCTCAGTGAATAGAACAGGTAGAGGCTGTCTAGCTGATCTGAAACTTGTTTTTTTTCTGTGTTAAGGAAGTTAAACCACTGGATTTTCGGGTGGGTTTGGAGCTGCTGTGGGGTGGTGACGAGCTCCTATAGCTCTGTCACTCACTCAGCTCCAATGCTAAGTTGGGGTCTGGTCCAGAAATCCGAGCATGCATCCAGCTGGCTGCACACCCTGCAAGTCCTGGAGCTGGATGTGATACATGGACCTACCCAAACAACTTGTTCTTTAAATTCCTGAAGATCACGTCACCGTAGCTAAGGAGCAGTGCCATATTTTTCTGTCACTTTCTTGTAATGCTTCTCTTGGAGTTTCCACCCACAAACGAATGTTTCCAAGCACTTCTGCAGGGGCGGTGGTTTTGTTGTTTGTTTTTTTCTGAGCTAGCCTCACTGTCTTTGATGTTGTTTATGTTTATGTTCTTGTGGTGTTTCTTGTGGGAATTTTCCCATTGAAATACCACAAGAACATCTTAATGTTGTTGTGATACAGCAACAGGAGATTTCTGCAAATAGATTCAATCTTTTTACTGTTCTTCCTGGAAGAGGCTGAGTTAGAAGTGACATAAGCCAGTGGTTTTATATGTGTGGAAGTGATCATCAGGATTTACTTTGATACCAGAAGACACAGATTAACTGCAGTCTGCAAACAGGATTTTTTGTGTATTCACAGTGGTGTGAGCAGTGTCTGAGGAGGCAGCAAGCCTGCAGGGACAGGGAACTTATTAGTGATGAGGGATGATGGGGCTGGATATGAGCATCCCTCCTGACTTTGGATAACTTGAGAAATAATTACAAGCTTGGTCTTGGTTTACCAGAAAATCAAGGCAAATGGGAAATTTTTTCATCTGTAAAGTAATTTTTCATCCTTCTTGTAGCTGGGTGTGTCTTGTTGTGCTGTCAGATCCATAACCTCCCAGTTCATATTGGGAAACCAGGGAACAGTGGATGAGTCCCTGGGATGCATGCACACATTGAAGTTGACGCCTACTGGAGATACAAGTGGTGAGAAATTACTTTTTCAAGGGACTCATGTGATGCAAGCATTGCTTAAGCTCCTGTTGTGCATGGGTGATGTCAAGACAGATTAAATGGCAGGATACTCTGAAATTAACTTTTGTTTGAAGAAGCTTAGGATCTTAATACTTTGTTTCTTCAAAACTGAATGTGCCGCAGGAACTGGCTCTGGAAATGGACTTGCCTTGGTGCTCTGTTGCTGCTGTCCTTAAAATATGTCTGCAGTGACAGCAGTTCTTTTTTCAGGTATTTTTATTTATTTGTTTTGTTTTGCAGCTCTACAGCTGAAGTTTCCCGCTCTCAGCCAAACCAGGGATAGTTCAGTAAGTGATTATCCCATGGAAAAACAACTGGAATGCAGAAAAATGAAATTGGAAAAGCTGTAGTTCCCTCCTGTGCCAGCATCTCTGTCTTTGATTTAGTGAAGCTGTTTAGAATTGTTGCCCAAACTTTTCAGTGGAGATTTGATGGTCCACATTTTATAGGATGTGGTGTAGGAAAATGAATTACAGGAGAAAATTAAATAATTATCAGTGGTATCTTGTAATGTACCTTAACCAGGAAAGGATTAGGTAAAGGCTGCAGTACTGAGAAGTACTTTTCTGATTCAGAGCTCAAAAAGCCACACAATTCTCTTGTCCTCTGAGACAGATGAAAACCAGGTCAGAGTTGATGCATCCAGGAGAGATGGGGTAACAAAAGTGGGAAGGGGGAAATAAAAAAACATTTGAGCTTTGACCACAGTAAACTGAAATTTACTGTATATAGATGCGGTTTTTTTTTAGTGTGCTGTCTAATACAAAGAAAAGACTTAATAAAGAGCAAGGGGAAGTGGCAGGAGTTCAAATATCTTATGGATTCTCAGCCTTCTTGATGGAGTGAAAAGTGAAGCTGATGGGCAGCTGATGAAATAAAGGAGTTACTTGGTGTTTTATTCGTGTAAAGTTAAACTCTGCATGTTGAAATTTGGTCTGAGAAAATCCCAACTGAAGTTCAAGTCATAAATGTTTATAGCATTGGCTTTACTTTGAAAGATTTTATACCCCTAAAGTTTAACTTTTTAAATGTAATAGAGTATAATAATAATCCTTCAAATAAGTAATATTTTCATTTGACATAACTGATGTGGGAATTTTTCCAGGTATTCCCTCTTGAAAAATTTATCCATTAATTAATGTAAAGAATAATTAATTAACTGACAAAGGTGTTGCACTTCCAGCTGGGGGAGCCACTGAAGTTGTGCTCAGCCTTGGACAATCCCAGCTGCAGCTCGTGCTCTTCTGGAGAAGCTCATTTAATGGGAATAGCCAGGATTTGAAACCTGGACATGTATTTTAGAGTTTTCTTAATCCTGATTGCACACAGGAGGAACTTTATCTGTATTTGACTGAATGATGAAGTGTTTAAAATCCAGACTGCAGAGCAGCCAGGGTGGGGGGCTCCCAGAAAATGAGATGTGGGCTGTAGAAGGCTTTGGAGTGAGTGGTAATAGAAAGAGAAAAGCAAGGATGACCAGGCTTGTTTGGGGGGTTCTTTTTGTCTGCCAGTCTTGGTTGCTGGAAAATACAAATAATGCATTTCTGAGCTGCAGTTGGAGGGGAAGCACTGGCTGTGATGGCAGGGAGTGAATAGGTGTGAGCAGGAAGGAGCTGAAAAGAAACCTTTGTGCAAGTGAAATTTGACTTGGAAGGCAGTGCCACCAACCTCCCTGAGGCCCTGGGGAGCCTTGTGCTTTCCTGATCCCAGCTTATTGGATGAGTCTAGAATGGCTGAACTGGTTCAGCTGTTACAGATTAGTCCCTCCACACTGGGTTTAAGTGAAGAAAACTAAATAAAGCAGTTTTTAAACCCTGGTAAGTCACTTGTGTAGTGCACAAAGGGAGCTGTGGAGTCCCGAGCTGTTCTGTCTGAGTGAGGGGTGATGGGCACAGCACTGCAAGGGGCACCAGGTATGGGCAGGTCTCCCACCTATTCCTACAGATCTGTTCCTATTTCCTGTTCCTTTGGTGTTGAGATGTATGGTTGAGGAAAGACACGCTTGTACATCCAATTTTAACAGAGAAGTGAGAACTCTTGAATTTCACTGTAGTTCTGAAACAGTGGTTTGAGCTTTGTTAAAAATTTATGGTTAAATCCAGATTCCTTTTCCATCAACATTGTAAGTAGTAATGAGCTACCCTGGTATTAACTATTCTAAAAATGCTCCTCTCACTATTCCTCTTTTTTGTGACTGATTCTTAAAAAAAAAAAAAAGAATCCTACTGTTTTTCTAGCACTGCTGAAATCAGAGTGCCATGTTCCTGATGTGGGAAGCATATTTCACTTCAATAGGCCTTGACAATTCTGAAGAGTATTACTGCTCAACATGTTCAGGCCTTTTGTGAAATGTAAAATATAATAAATTACAGCTGTTTGTGGCTGTAAACCTCTCGTTGGAGTAAACTGGTGGGGAAAATCAGCTGGTTTTCCACAGTCTGGCTTAATGTGAAGCATGTCCAGCATCCCTTTAGCTTGTGCTGAGGTCAGGACAGTAATTTCCAGCTTACTGCAGTGCTTGACTACATAAGGAGCAATTCCTGTCTAATCCAATCCAGGGTGGATCAGTAAATGATAAATTCTGTTTAGCTTGCAAGCATACAGATTTTCATAGTTCATTTGCAGAAGGATCACGCATCTCTGCATTGGAAGACATTCCATTTGTTGAAGTTGGCATCTCTTAGCATTCCTGGTAGAATGTGCAAGATGAAGAATATTGTTCTAATGACTTATTACTGTGGAGTATTTTATAGGGAGAAACCAGCAAATTTTGGCTGGTGCAGAAACCACTGTTATTTCCCTGGATAGTGCAAAATATTTTGATTTTCTCCTGCCTTCTTAAAGCTCAGTGCAGTCACCTGGATGTGTCTGTCCCACCTGTCCATCTGTCCTGCTGCTTGAGGATAGTTGGTTTCTAAACCCATGAAAGCAGGGTCTGTTTTTGGCACAGTGGGAGAGATAACTGCTCCAGCATCTCATAAAAATCAAGTGATAGCCCTTGGTGTGGTCCTGGGTGGTGAAGTTTTCACATCAAAAGCTCATGACTAAAATATCAGCATTCCTGTGATGGCTTTTCCTTTGTTTAATAGGAAATTTTTGGTGCCTGCTGCTGTGAGTGTGGTGCAGGTTGTTGTGTGGGCAAAGCAGAGTGGGAGGAGAGCTTTCTGCAGCACCCTGGGTTATTTATTTAATATCTCAGCCCAGTGTGTTGGTGTAGGTTGTAAATGACAATAAAAAGAAAAGGCTGTATATGCATGTTTGCTTTGCCTGGTAATTTATAAAGCAGGGTATAATTGGGAACATTTCTGCCAGGTCACTGCTTGGCCACCAGCACCTCCTCATCTTTGAAGTTTGTGTGCTCAAGGAGCAGGCTGCTGGACAATTAAATAATAACAGTGACCTTTTTTTCACTTTTTAAAAACAAATGCTCTAAAGAAACAGGATGAAGAAGCATTAGCATCTGCCCTGACATAGCTGTGTTCGTTTCCACTGCTAAGAAGACCCCAGGTTTCTGTGGTTTGTAGTCCCTCAACTGCTTCAGTTGAGCATTTCAGTGAATGTTTTTAGCAGTGTGCACCTCCTTTGGGTGAAGATTTATTGATGCTGCAGAGCTGTTACATTTGTGTGTGTGTGTGTGTCAGTGGTGTATGAAAGCATCTGTTTGCACACTGAGCTTTCCACCCCATAGAAAACATTTTGTTGTTTTAGACTCCAGATCTCATCATTGGTCCTAAAAGAAGGAAGATGTACCTCGATTTATTTGCCATAATGTCTCCCTGCTGAAAGGGCTAGAAGTTGGCTGGCTAAATTCCTGCTGAAAACTTCAGTTTTGTGTGTTGGAGTTGAATTCCAGTTTAGCTGGACCTGTCTCAGCCCAGAGCTGCATTTGCAGCCCCCAGGAGTTCTGTGCCATCACTGCCTGCCTGCAGGGGAAATGCACTTAAATGGGTTTTTATTCCATTTAAGATGAGGGGCAGCAGCTGCTCACATGTAACCCTTTCCCATTCCTGGGCATGGACTCGTTTGTTTTCTGCTCTTGACTAAGCAAGAGTTAGCTTTTATCCTAGAAAGAGCTAAATTAATGTAAACCTGAGTTATTTTCCTCTTCCCACCCATTTTTGAGGGGCTGCATTCTCATACAGCACTATTCCTCTCATTGATTGTGTCACATATTTTCTGGTCTAAAAATCCTGTTGAAATTATAGTGGAAAAAGCAATGAAGCCTTACAGAGGACTAGCAAACTGCTTGTAGAATCAGATGTAGTTTTTGAAGTGGTTGCATGCACATGGTCATTTTCCTTTTGGTTGTGGAGCTTAATCTGTTTATGGATCTTGCAGTTTTTCAATTTCTCACTATAATTTTTGTAGCTATTTGATTTTGAATCTCACATTGACTATTTTTGCTATTGTATTGCTGGAGAAAATAAAAATTGCTATGGGCCTGGCAAAGAGCATTTTCTAATGCTTTAAAAGCTGTAGTTTATATTCTCCTTGAGCATCTCTTTTCCTCAATAAGCTGAAAATGTAAACACAAGAGGTGCTACATCTAACAGTGCTGTTCTTCTGTGACTGTTAAATGAAGGAGAAGTAGAGTTTCATGCCCTCCTGGTATAAGAGATTGTGGATTTTGCTTGGCATTTTTTTTCTCTGTAGCAGGTTCTTCCCTGCCACACAACTGTGGTTCACGCCCTGAAATCCTGAGATTGAAAAGTTCCAGTATTTCATCAGGTGTGCTTGGAGACTGGAAGATCTGTCCTCCTACAGAATGCTGAAATAAGCTGGACCTGCAGGAAATGCCCCATCCTCTTCAGAACAGCCCTGGGAGCCCCTGTGGTGGTTGCTGAGCCCTGACCTGGGGGGTGAAACCTCTGCAAGTGGTGGTGGTGGCATTTGGTGCCTCTCCAGAAGGCACTGAGGTGAAAGAAAGAACTTTTCCAAGCTTTTTTTCCATGCTTTCTTCAACACATGCCAAGAGGACTGGAATCTCTCTCCTGTTTGTTACTCATTCAGTTCTTTGGATGGAGTTTAAGCAAGCCTGTTGTAAGTCCTTGAGGCTTTGACCTTGTCCCTGTGCTGTCCCATAAATGCCCTTGGTAGCTTTCTTTCCAGGTTTCTTTCCAGGTTTATTTCCAGGTGAAAAATCTGAAGAGCCCCCAGTAGGTGTGTTTGGTGACTGGAATGGCTGCAGTGTTTATATTCCTTTCTAAAGCTCCTCTGCTTTCAAAAGTGCCACTACAAAGCAGCTTCTTCATAGTCAGGCTCCACTTAGAGATGTGAAAATCTCTGGCTCAGAAGCTGGGTTTACTGTGCCATGCAAGGAAAACAAACATAGAACTCATCTCCTCTACTAACCTGTACCTGACTTTTCCTGGACAGATATATTTTTGGGACAGGACTTGGGGTTTTTTGCTTCTTTCCTTGGTCAGAGGGCAGGATGACTCCTGAAGTGTCTGTCCCAAGTGTAACCTAACCTGAGCACTGTTTGCCATCACTTGCTGGATGTTCTCCAGAGTTAAGGGAGTTGCATAAGCTCCTTATCTGGAGCTAAGCAGCTTAAGGAAGTTGCAAAGCTCCAGCACCTCGTGTTTCCATCAGTTGAGCTCTTTTAACACAGTCCTCTCCTCCCCCAGCCTCTGAACATCCTGATGTTGCAGGTTTTGATAACCTGCATAGTTAACTGCTTGTGCCTCTGTGTCACCCTGAAAGGACAGAAAGCTCCCAGACCTTGGCATAGTTGGGGATGCAGAATGAAAACACAGCAGTAAAATTTGTGAATCATAGAAAACAGTGCTGAGGTTTGGGATTAAATCTGGAGTTTTTTCCAGTCTGTTCTCGTTGTGAGGTGAACTCTTGATTACTTAATGCAGAATAGGCATCAGTTCTGAGCTGGGTCATTGAATCCCTTTAATTCCTCACCTGGTGCCTGCTGCTTTTTTGAGAATCTTGGGCATTGTCACAGTAGATGTTTCCAGCCTGAAAAAATTATATATATGTCTCAAACTTATAAATCCCTAATGACATAGACATACTTACCTTCAGTGTCTGAGGATGTTCTCTGTCCAGCAGAAAATAGTCCAGAGTGACATTTTTAAGAGAACCAGGCTTGGAATTTTTTATTTGGAGCATACAACAACACCCTGAACAAAAGACTGGCAATTTTTTCCCCCTGCAGTCAACCTAGCAAAACAAGCAGAAGAAAAATGTCTCCTCTGTCCTGATGCCCCTTTACAATATTGTAAAAAGGCCATCCTGTCCCAGCCCTTGGCTCCCTGCAGCAGGGAGAGAGGAATCAGCAGTTCCTCCATATTTTCAGAAAAAATTTGAAGTGCATTATTCCCCAGACAGTTAAGTGCCTGTAATTCTAATGCAAATTTCTTTTAATTCTAGATTGGTAAAGATCCATGTTTTTATCTTCCAAAAGGCTCAGCAGCTTGTCCAATAAGCCTAATTAAAGGTGTTAATGGACATTCCATTTTCAGATTGATTTATTCCTATGCAAAGTGATTTGAACTGGTTAAATGGCACCTGGAAAAGGGGCTGAGATACAAGCAAGGATGGCAGCAGAGAGCTGCTGTGGTTTTCTTACTTTCACAAAAGAAATGTTAATGTTGCACTGATGGAAAACCCATTTACTCTTTCCTTTTGTGAAGTTTAACTCCTAGTGAATTTACAGAGAATCCCAGAATGGTTTGGGTTGGAGAGGACCTTAAAGATCATCCAAGCCCAAATGTTCAACCTGGCCTTGGACACTTCCAGATGCAGAAAGTGCAGTTCTGAGCACATTTATTTTTTATTTATCTGGTTCCTTGCAAACCCTCCTGTGGGATGCATTATTCTGATAAATTCAACAAATTCTCTTCGCATTGTGTGGAGGATTTCTAAAAAATTTTTCACTGGGGTATGTTTTCTGATTAAAAGGAGTTGGTACTTGCAGAAACAAAATCCCAGCAAGGCTTTATCATCAGTTGGCAAAGCTCTATGATTGTGTTCTTCCTCTCCACGATGTCCAGTATATGGAGATCCAATTAATATTATAGCAAGGTGAAACAAGTCTTGAAAATCTCCTTTACTATTAGGCTTAGAAAAATCCTGCCTCTCTGATTCATTGTGGTCAGGTGAATTTAATGGTGCTTAGTCAAAAAAAAAAAAACAAAAAACCCAAAACGTTAAAGGCTCTGAAAGCCTTTGTAGAATTAAAATTCTTTTTTATGAGTTAAAACACACATTGCAGGCACAGATTCAAGTACTCTTGTGCAAGGCTTTTTTGTAGATGAGTTTATACTTTGTTGTTGCATTAATGGAACCACTCCATCCAGGCACAATGTGTTCTTCAAGGCTCTGATTTTCACCTTCACTCTCCTGTACAATGAAGGATGCAGAGATGTCCCCAATATTTTAGCAGCTTCAGCCTCTTTCAGGCCGTGTGAAAAAGATGTGGCTACTCAAATTCTATATTCAGCTTAGAATAACTTTTCCCTGTGAGGAAGATGAGAACCCATCCAATATATTCTGTGTTGACACACACAAATATCCATTCTTCAGAGAGGATCTTTCCTCCTGATGGTGGTAACTCCAGAAAAATGAAATGCAGAAGATCTGGAATTCTCTGGGAACATCTGGAAAGAGTTAAGGGATGCTGCGCCTACATCTGGGAGGTTTAGGAAGAAGTATTAGGTAGGACTGTGCTTTAGCACAGAAAAATGCAGATTTAGTGGTGGATTGAATTTCTGTAGCACATCTCTAGTCTCTGTTTATAAAGGACCTCTGGTGTCTTCTGGCCTCTCCCTCCTTTCCTGGCTCAGAACACAGGGCTGCTCTTAAACCACATAAACAGTTCCCACTCTGTGCTTTAAATCAGGGTGCTAGTGGATCTTGCTAAAGGGAATAAAGCAGCTCTGTGTGCCTGTAGCCCACTGCAGAAGGGCTGAGCTCTCTGCTTCAGTGGGTTTATTGGTTTTTAAAGAATTATGAATTTAGTTTGAGGTCATTTCTGGAAAAGCACTTTCTCTTGGTCTGCAGTACACGATTAATGGTGAGAGCAACGCCAAGTGCATTAAGACATGAAGTGAACCTTGGAGATCTGAAAGAAAAACAGCATCTTCTCAGGCCTGGGGCTTGCTGCTGCTTTCCTGTTAGACATGCTGCAAGAGAATTGTTACTCTCTGAAGGAAAGTGACATTTGGGAAGTGGGGCTTTTTGGTTAGTAAAGCTCCCACAGTAACTTTGCTGGAGTTGTACCTCAGACTCACTTTGGTGCTACAATTAACCTCACAACGATATCATCATCATCATTATGAAATGAAACTCCTGAACTTCAGCATGTAAATTTGTGCTGTTTCTCCATTCCCCTCCATGGGCTGCCTCTGCATCACCTTCTGCAGATTTATTTTCCTGCCAGGGCATTTTGTATCTTGGTGCTTTCAATTCTTGGCAAACCAATTAACCTCTCTCCCCATCTTCTCTTCCTTCCATGTTTTTCAGACCTTTGTCAGACAGAGATTTCCTAATTTGAATTTAGTTCCTAAGTCAAGAAATTGATTTTTTTAGTTCTTTAGATACTGTGAGGTTCATCACCACTGAATGTTATCTCGGTGTAGCTCTCTGCTCCTTCCAGTTTTGTTTGGGTTTTTGGTGTTTTTTTTTTTAAACCAAAGCTGTCAAACATGCCCAGCAAAGCCAGTGGAGTCTTTATCACATCTAACCTTGTACTGATATGTAAAGAGATCTTGTTAAGTAATTTAAATACTTGGTTGGGTTTTTCTCCCTGAAAGTGAGGCCTCATTATATGGGGAAGATAAGTGTTCCACAGTTGTTTGGCTAAAACGTCTGATTCTTTCTTTGCTGCATTTGGTGGATCAGCCATATTTGCATGCATCAATCTTGGGATGGGCTGTAACATTCATCTTTTAGTGTCAGTGGAAGAAAACTCAGTGGAATTTAACCTCTAATTTCTACTTTTTCCAAATTAGGGTCTTAAGGCTGAGACTCATTTTCCTGAAGACACAAGGACCAAAGATACCCAAATAATAATAACTATAATATCTAGATTATACAGAAGTGAGATGAACTTTCTCTCTATCACAGGGGTCTGGGTACTGGCCTCCTCCAGCAGTGAGTTAATGAAGCAAATGTGTATCTAAACTAGTGCTGGAATTAAGTGGATTAATGAAGGGGAGCAGGGATGTGGGCAGTAAAACACAGAGAAAATCAGGAGTGGGAGGAGGTGGTGAAGTGTTTGTTAATATGAAAATAATAGTTGAAAATAACATATTCTATCTTATTAATAATAACCATAAAATGGCTTGATTCTCTTGCTCTCCTGTCATGTGCACACAAATCAGCCCAACTCATCCCCTGAACATCTCTAATGGTTTTCTCATGGTCTCCTGTGGGTTTTGTTCTGCCTCCTGGTTGGGTGTTTTTTTCTCTTACAATCTCATTTTTTGATTGATATCTGTGCTACTGGTTTGAGATATGGCTGAAATGCAGTATTCAAGTTTTCAGGCAATGTCTCAGAGTTTCCTTTGTGAAAAAGAAAAGAAACTTTTACATAAAAAATATTTGAGCATTTTATTCCTATTCATAAGAGAGGAAACTCTCTCAGACTGAAGAACTTTTCAAGTGAAACTTCATAGACATCAATGCAGATTAAGCTGCCTTGGTCTCAAGTAAGAAGTAGAAGGTGGAAAAAAAAAAAGTGCTGAAATGGGTTCAGCTCTAAGCATTCAGCTGTGACTTTGAGCTTTTCTTTCCTTTCACATCAGTGCTCTATGCTGCTGGGGATTATTGTCCTGCATGTGACTTGGAGGGAGATAATCACAGACAGGATGGATTAAGGGTACCTGTGGCCATATCTCCCAAAGCTCAGTTCCTTGCTGAAATTGGTGAATATTTCTATCAAGCTCCTCCATTCCCCTATATATATATATATATATATATATATGTATGTTTGAAAAGAATAAGAAAGA
>JANRMJ010000020.1:2667240-2691159 GCA_025584955.1 Alethe diademata
GGTGAAGTCATGAATTAATTCCAGGTGTAATTTCTGCAACTTCTGATTCTTGTGGGGCCCTCACCCCTCCTGAGTGCCCTCATTGCACTTGGTCCTTTGGGGCATTGGGGCAGCAGTTCCTGTCTGGAGTGTGTGAGGGTGAATTTATTGAGCAATTTGGTGAATTTGTGAGCCCCCATCACATGAGTGTGTAAAAACTTCCCTGCTCCAGCCCTGCAGAGCACAGGCACTGATTTCTGCCCTTCCTTGAGATGCTCTGCTGCTGCTAAAACCAACTACTCTCTCCTCAGAAAGGGATGTTCTTAAAGTTCTCCTGAGAGTTAAGGGGAAAAACAACTTTTGAAGGGGAAGGAAAGCTGTGAATAAAGAGAGAGTTCAAAAGAAACAGAACAAGGAGGATTCTGTGTGTAAATGCAAAAATTTTTCTCCTTGAGGAGATGAAAGGGCACGTTTCAAACACTGTGTCCAGGGCAAGACCTGGAGACTCCACTTGGGTTGACTCTCTCTCCTCAAATTCTGACTCCTTGCCACCACAAACAGTGTCTTTGCTGGACTTTATTTAAATAGAGAAAAACAAAAATCATCATTAATTTCTTTTTCATCCAGCCATTGCAAGCCTTGGCAAAAAAATCCCCAAACTCCCCCCAAAAAACAACAACAACAACAACAAAAAACCACAGAGACACAAAAAAAAAACCCAGCCAACACACGCTGTAATATATAGAAACTATTTGGACATTGAAGTCTGGTTCCTGTTCTATCACTTTATACTAAAATTTGCCAGTAGGGAGGCTTTTCTTCTAATTCCTTATTCAGCAGTCCATTTGAGTTTAAAACTAGATCATATTCTATGTATTTCTTTATGTCAATTCAGGTGTTTTTATTGCTTTCATTTTCATTTTTTTCATTTTGTTTTCTCAGGCTAATACAGAAATAAACTGTTAAACCCTCAGGCACAGCAATGTCATGTATCAGATTCACAGTTCTCCTCTTTTTTAGTATCAAGTTTAGGAGACTTATGAAATTGGAAAGCATGATTCTTTCTTTATTTTCCAGAGAGTATGAAAACAAACCTTCTGTGTTCTTACTGCTCTGATGTTGTGATTAAATCATTCCACAAGGAAAGCAGAAATATCCTCTTCAGATTTAGTCTTTGCTGGGGAGTTTCTTTTTGGGTAAAAGTCCATTTGTAAGAAAAAAAATAAAGAGCATCATCTACTACTCTTGTTCAAATTCAGTTTTCATTAAGAGTTACAGCCTTCAGACAGAGCCAGCCTGGCTTTTGATGCATAATGCTTTTGCATATTAATAGTAATCTCCTTTTTGTGCATTATACATGTCCAGCCATCATGTTCAAGTGCAGCTATGCCAGTAGTGACTGTCAGAATTGTTTAGCTGGGATGGCTTGTGCAGCACTACCAGGGTTCATTGCACTGACAGAAAGTTTGGGTTCAGTTAGTGACAAAATGAGAAACCACTCTTAAGAGTTCTGCTTTTTTCTGAAGAGTCCTGTGCCCATTTGGTGAGCAAAAAAGGGATTACTGAGCATTAAACAAAAAAAAAAAAAGTGTGTGTATATATGTGCATGTGTACATATACATATATGTGTATATATATATTTGTGTGTATATATTTGTATATGTGTATATATTTGTATATGTGTATACATATATGCATATATCTGTGGAATTTCAAAATGTCTGCCTTGTTTGAAATTTCAAAACACACACTTTAGCATTATTATGTTTAAGTTACTCTGAAGTGCAACTTCAAAGACAAAAAGGAGCAAAATAGGCAAAACAACATCAACACTGGAAGTGCAAAACTCATCTGTGAGCTGTGGTGAAGTGCTGAATTAATTCCAGGTATAACTTCTTGCACTTCTCATTCTTGTAGGGCCTTCACCTCTTGCTTTTTTTTTTTGCAATATTTACTCTTTACCAGGGTAAATCTTGCCTTTCTCTGCAGCTCCTTTCTTCCTCCTGTAGCAGCCTTGGGCACCTGGGTGAGGTGACCACATTTAATCCATTCACTTGGAATTGGGTGAGAGGGGGGAAAAGGGTTTCTTTCATGAGGATCTGTGTTTTCTGATCAGCTAAATATAAACTTGGGTATAAATTGAAGTCCAAAGCCCATGAAAAGAGCTTTGTTGACTTCCCAGCCTTTCCCCAGTTCCTGCATTTCCAGGAGTCTGGCTCTCCATGCTGGGCGTGCTCTTACCAGTTACAATATTTAATTCCATAAGTGCAGCAAATGCTGTTAGATTCAAATTCTTTTTTAAGAGAGACCTTTCATAGCTTTTGGAGAGTCTCTTTGGTTTCTGCTTTATCTTTCAAGCTGAAGAAATCAGCTCCCTTGTGCTGCAGATACTGTCTGACCTTAAAGCTGAATGCTCACCTTCACACAATTAATGCTTCATTTCAACAAGACAAATGCTGCCTTCATCTTCATTAATTAAGCTTATTGCAGATTTGATGACAATCAAATGGAGAAATTTTAGCTACTGGCAATTCTGATTTTCACATAAATTACCGAGAAAAGAATTTCCAAGCGGTTTATCCTGCAATAAAATTCTGTTACTGCAAATATTACTGAGCATGAAGGCTGTACATTTGTACTTATACAGTTCTTCTGCCTACTGCAGTTTAAAGTGCAATACAATACAGCAAATAATTCCAATATATTTCTTGTAAACTGTTATGGAGCTTGAGCACATTGACTAGCAATCCCTACTGGAATACTTACTCCAATCCACAAGCTAAATATTGATTTAATAGGAATTGTGACAACTCCCACAGAAGCCTTAGGACTTCTCTTTGCTGAATGTTTTGGTAGATCATTGCCTGGTATTTTGTTTATGGCTACTTATTTGCTGTGTGACTTCAGCCTTTTTTCCCAGACACCTTGGAAAAAGTGACTTTGGAAGATTCCCAGCTTTCCTTGATTTCCCTTAGCATGAAGCCAGCCTGCCTTGTGACAAGGACAGGACAGGAGCCTCTCCACGGCTGTTTTTTGGGTTTTAATGTGGGCCAACACTGCCAGAGTTTCAAAAGAAGGGAAGTCCTGGAAGTTCTTGGAAGACTTTTTGACTTCAATCCCTCCCAGCTCTTTATTTGGGAAGTTCAGGACATCTTGGAGTTAAAAAAATCAGGTTAAAGAGGCTGTGACTGACAGTTGAAAAACAGGGGAGGTACACTGGGTTGAAATCTAAAGCTGAATAATTTGGCAGATGTTCAACGAAACAGCAGAACTGAGAATAATTCAGTTTTGTGTTTAAAAAAAGCTCTTCAGTAGAAACTGTTCTGATTTTTCTTCTTGCTCTTAATGATGGTGTTCAAAATGAATGCTTTAGGTTTTTAATTTTTAGTGATTTTAAATATGTGGCTGCCAGTGCCTTGGACAAAAGCTTTATTTGTGCCATAATTAACCTCTCAGTTTTTTGTGTTATAACACATGTGTTAATAGTAGCCTTTAGCTCTTCCAATACAGGATGTACATATCAACAGTGAGATTTCAGGGATCAGTGTTTATCAGGGATTAGAACACAATTTACACACTGTTTTTTCAGTAACAAAATAACACAACATCGTGAAGTGTAAAAGCTTAACCTCAACCATATTTACTAAACGTGTTTGAAAACCTAAGCGAATAAAAGCTCATTTATATTCTTGTCTGATTAGCACAATCAGAACTTATTGATGCTAAAACGAGCCAAATTTCCATAACTATAAACAGAATATAAAAATACAGTTGACTAGCAGAGCATGATGTTTTTCCCCTCCTTGGATGGAACATGGAGTTGTGACTTTCTTGGTGACTTTTTAGGGGTCTTTCAAGAAAATCAAAGGCATTTCAAAGCCAGGCCTTTGGGCAGGAAAGCAGAGCTTTCTGTAGGGAAGTGTTTGCTGCCTTGGAGTAGAAAGCAGATGATGATCTGTAGGTAAATGTGTTTGTGCTTGGCTGTCCCGTGTTTCTGCAGTGTTGGGGGTCAGATATTCAGGAACACTTTATTTAAAAGCAGCCAACACAAGGGTTTGTAGTATTTCACTCAGGAGATGGGACAGGAAGCCTTAGTGAAGAAGGGGAGGTACAGAGTGACTTTGTGCAGTGATAGAAATTAAGGAATTCCATACTGAAGCCAACTAGGTGTTTCCCTGTGCTGTTAAATGAGAATGATGGAATGGTTTGGATTTGAAGAGACCTTAGAGATTATTTAATTCCACCTCACGTCACAGGCAAGGGCACAGAAACATGGAATTATAGCACAATGCAAGGAGTTTTGAGGAGACCTGGGTTTGAGAGTGATGGCTGTGAGCTTGTGCAGGTGACCCAAGTTTCCGTTTAAGTAGCCAGGAAAAGGCTCAATGACACTTTGGAAGTTTTTGTGTGGTCCCAAAGGTCGGGGTTAAAAGAATCCCAAAGCTGAGACTTGCCATGTTTACCCTTAATACACATCAGGGTTTGTTCCTATCTCTGAAGTGTCATTTTGTTAAAAAGTACCATTTGAGGAGCAAGCATCACTTTACTCAGCAGAGACAGCAGAGTGAACAGGATCCTGTTTGAAATAGAAAATTTTGCATCTCCAGTGCTGCCACTCCACCCTCACAGGCTGTGCTGAGTGAGCTGCAAAGTCACACCTTGCACCTGCTCTGCAGAATGATTTGGTGCAACTCGAGGTGCTCTGCATGCACCAAAAAGCAAAGGACTGCAAAGGAAAGTGCAGCATTCCCTTGCCTTTGCCAATTGTTGTGCAATGAGAACTGGAAAATGGTTTAAACCTGAATTAAAAATAGCTTCATTTGCATAGTCAAGGGTAATTAGTGCATATTTTATCCTGATTCCTCATTCAGCTGTTCATAACTGTGAAAGCAGTAAAGAAAATCCTCAGGTAGTTTGGTGTTTGCTTCAGTTAAGGATTCGCCTTTAGCTCAGAGGTGGCACATAAAGATCTCACTGTTGGTAAACACCTGAATGGCAAATTTGGATATTGGAGATAATGGACATAGCTTGGGAGAAATAAGGTAAAATAAGAATTCCTCTTCCAAAGTTGTGCTGCATGCCCAGGAAAAGTTTTTGGCTTGATTATTCCAGATTACTTCCAGTCTTAATATTGCCAGAGATCATCCACTGATAGAGACTTTATGCATTGGGTATTTTAAAATTTCATCCAATTTCCCATTTTTAAGGTTTGCTGTGTAGGGTGATCATCTGTCCCTGGATTTATTGACTCAGGGCAGCTCTAGAGGTGTGGAATGGAAGGAAAGACATTTTCCCTACCCTTTTCAGAATGAAAAGAAACATTTATCCTGTATCAACAGCTTGAAAATGGGACAGATTCATTCCTTGCCACGATGTTTTGTGCTGGCTGGGAAGTGATTCCAGCAAGCACTGATAAGAGACAGTGTTTTGTGAGATAAAGCACTGACAGTAATGGTGCCTGGACTTCTTGGGGAGAGGGCGTGTGTGACACTTCTTTCAGAGTTTCTAAGAATTGCCTTTGATTGCAGCTGTAAAAAAAACCCTAAACCTAAATTTGCTTACTAGCCTATGTAAAACTTCATTGTAGACCATAGACTGTAGGTAAAAGTAAGACATTTGCATGGCTGAATCTATTTTTTATACATAATTTGTATATAAGATCTAAATATTCATCTCCAATTTCACATCTACATCCACAGCATTGCTGCAGAGGGGACATATTTCAGCTTTTGCAAGAGTTTGCCTAGTGAGTGACAGTAGTGAGCAACATATTGGAAAATATTACTTCTAATTCATTTTTTAAAGTTTTTTGAATCTGAACATGAAATATTGTATTCTGTAAAGGGATTCTGACGAGAAAATGAAATTACATAAAATCATAGAGGAAATGAGGGAGAAAAAGCAGTTGTTTCAGATCATAACCTCATTGGTTGGGGTGACAGTTTCAGTTCCATTTGAGTTCTCTCCAGTTCTCATCCTTTTTATGTTGGATTAAGTAACAGTTTTTGTCTTCTTATTCCCATAGCAACCTTATCTCTCTTTATTTTTTTGATGTAAATCTGCTTGTCTCTTACTATCTTTCAGAGCTTGTGCATGAATAGCTTGTGAAGGAGAGGAGTGTGGCAAGGAGAGAGCAGAGACTTTCTGGCATAGAAAATAAGGGAAAGAATGTTTTGGAGCTAGAAATAGAGAGCTAAAAAATACTTTTTTCCTCCCAATGCTATTTATTGCATCATTTTTCCATATAGTTTTTTCATGAATGCTAAAGCTTTAGTTCTGTTTTAGGATGCTGTGTGAGCTTAACTCCTCCAAAAAGTTTAGGCCAGCCTACGAGCTCAGCCAAAAATACAGATTTAATGATCTGTAGCATTATGGTTTGTATAGCTTGGGAAAATTGCCACTCTGAGCAAAGGCAGGTCTTGCCTTGCCATGATTTTGTTCCTCATAGAACTTGCACTGAATTCCTCATGGAATCTCTTGGGAGAAGGTGGAGTTTTGGGCAGGACCCCCAGCTTTGTGTCCAGCCCTTCTCCTCGTTGGTCCACGCTCCAGAACTGGGAGAATCCTGGTCCTTGAATCCTCAGAATTCAGGGATGAGGCTCCAGGTCACAGCATTAAACCTCTTCTACAAAAGGCTGCACATCCTCAGTGAGGTTGGTTTCAGGCAGTAAATGAAGCTGAAAAAGCAGCTGTGGCTTTGTCTCCCCACATCTTTTTCTCCCATTAAATACTTCCCTTGACTGGACTTGCTTAATGTAAGATGTGTCTGAAGTGCAAGGGAGACAGTGGGCACCAATATGATTTTTTATTTTTAGTCTTTATGCCTAAATTCTGTTATCTTTTCACCATTAGCCTTTTGAAACGCTGGCTTCATTTCTGTAAAAAAATATTTACAAATAACTAAAAATTTCAGCATTTCCTGCCCATTTCCTCACCTGCTAAAGCTCCAAATCAAAAATACGTTAATTCTATTGTGTGTGTGCTTGGTTTCTTTGGTTAAGAAAAGTAGTGATGTTCCTTAGGATTTTTCATTGCAGGACTGTTCTTAAAACTCTGAAATATGGATTAGTTGGGGAAAACAGAGCTTATATTCACTGAAAAATCAAAGCAAGTCCTTGCTAAGGAAAGTATTTCAGCCCTTGATTTGTTTGTCAGAATTACTCTAATGGGGTCTTGTTAGCCCATTTCACATGCTACTGATAATATTAAGATAATACTTTAAAATGTTTACATTGCAGTAATACCCCATTAAGGGCCTGATCTAAAGCCCATTGAAGTTAATAGGAACGTTCAGTAGGAATTGAATGCTTTGATCTTTCAACTGTAGTTTTTGCAAGTTAAAAAAAAATCAAACATGAAAATTGTTCCTGTCAACAGAACACAGCATTGCTGTGTCCTACCCCACCCTTCATGGCTCATAAAGCTATTGGATTTGGAGCCTCCTCAAACTGAAATAAAGATTTAGAATATCAATTTGGGATGTGTTTTACAGCAACAAGCTGTGATGTAGAAAAAAGGGTGTTGCTGAAACGCTTTTGATGAGGACTTGAAATAAGGGAAAGCTTGGCTGGGTAGCTGAGGGAATTTAACTTCATCATTTAGTAGGTGTAGGGTTTGATTTTCTTTTTTTTTCTGAGGTGTAGAGTGCCCTGGAATGGTTTTAGACAACATTATGTTATTGAAGATGTTCTTCAAATAATGTAGAGCAGATGTCTTTTTCTTTTGAGGTCACTTGGAAGTTGTGTAGGGGGTTTAGGGACGTGGTTTAGTGGGACCTGACAGTGCTGGAGATTTGAGGATCTTGGAGATTTTCCCAACCTAAATGATGCTGTCATTCTATAACAAGGGCAAGTGTATTGTGATGTACAGAATTACTCTGACATTCAGTGAATTTATAAGAAATACACAGTAAACTTTGGCTGAATTAACCCCTGGCTGCAGCCCAATAAATGTGGACAGATTGCAAATAACAATTTCAATGCTTTCACTGGGTATCCCCTTACTTTAAATTTTCTTTTGCAGAGCTCCAGTTTGCTGCCAGCCTGTGTATTTTGCTTTCTGATGTTCATTGCAAAGCAAAGTAGGCATTTTAAAACTGAAGCAGTGAAGTTAGAGAGCTGCTCCTGTTACACTGCATTGCTTGTGTCTTTATTCTTGTATTGATTATGTATTTATGTCTTGTTTCTCATCCAGTGTGGCGCTGAGTAGTTACAGAGAGCACAGGCTGGGACTTGTGGGGAGTCTCATTTAATAACCAAGGAAATTCTCTGTACTTATGAGAAGAGATGCAGTACCTGATTTTATTTTCCTGTTATTGCCTCTCTCAGCCCTGTGCAGCGAGACATCTTCTCTCTTTTTTTATGAAACTGCATTTTTTCAGCCCATGACTTTTTATTAAATTGCAGTTAAGGATATATTTCTGAGGATTACATCACCCTGCAAGGAGCAGTTTGGCTTAGGCTGGGGATCAGTCTGCACATGGAGCATCTGTCACAGAGCAGTTCTGCTCAGATACCAGCAAAAGGATTGGAGGTCCCCCTGTGTTTTGGGGGTTTTCTCCTTATGTACATGTCTCAATCTATTAAACTCTCCTCAGCAGCACTGGGATTGTATTTATGTCTCTAAATGGAGTAGCAGAACTCAGATATTTCTCAGGAGTTGCTTTTTTTCCCCTCCTGAAGCCTCTGTTGTTGAATGGTCTGATGCTGAATTTATTAATCTATGCCGTTGCTTGCTCAGGTGTAATCCCTTGTTCAGCCACATTTATTCATCCACTGAAGGATGTGCACATTGGTCCATCATGGCATATTAAAGGTTTGCCTCCTCCTGCCACAGCTGTCATCTCTTTGACCCCTCAGTAAACTAACAGTCTTCCACATAATTTTGCTTTCATTCAAGTGTAATGGCATTACTGCGGAGGCAGACAGAATGCAATTCTCTGAAGATCTTGTCTCATTCCCTTCTCTTCCAGGGAGGTTAATGTGCTCAGATGATCCCTGCATTTTCTTTTTGCTCTCTTGCTGCAAAAAGAGCAAAAAAATAGAGTGCTCCTGGGTAATCTGTTTGGACTGACTTTTTGGGGATGGAGCAGACTGGGAACATGAACTCACCAGCTGGGTAGAAGCTCTTTTCACCACTTGTGTTTCAGATGTCTTCATTTGTTTCCTTATCACTTTTTATTTCTACAACCTTTTACAAAAATGTTATACAGATGTTTTCCTGAAATGGAAATAACCAAGTCAAAACCTCTTTACCCAAAACAAGCTAAGCCAGGTTTAAATATTAATGACGTGTGGGAATCACTGGAGTCTGAAGCTGAAGCAGTGTTTTGCCCACAGCTATTTGTCATTTACAAGTGGTAAGTTCCAGAAAACACCCAGCCACTCCCTGAGCTTGTGGGGAATGTGTGCAGTGTCAGAGCTGTGCAGCCTGTGCTCAGCGATTTTGGGGATGAGAGCATGGTCAGAAATGAGCCTGGGGACATCAGTTCCAGCCCCAGCAGGAATCCTGTCCCTGAGTGCAGGTTCCCTGGATGAACTTTCTGTCATTGTCACATCTGCTGGCTTGGAATCGCATTGATTGCCTCTACTGTAGGCACTGCTAATTTTTTACCGGCTAATTAAGTTAAAAAAATCAAATGAGCCAGTGATTTGTTGTGTGTAGGGGCTGGTTCTGCACTGCCACGGCTTCTCATCTGCTGGCTGAACTCTTGTGTGTGATTTGCCAGAGGCTTCTCTGGATATCAAATGAGTGTGTGATATGATGCTTTTGATTTTTAATAATCTGATATTAACAGTGGTATTTTGCATTTCCTTATCTGTTGTTAACACTCCTTTGCATTCAGCTGGTTTTGAACCTCTGATTTCTTACTACATCTCTCTTGCTGATTTTATTTCAGATTCTTTTCAGAAGCGTTTTTATGCTGCTTTGGTTAGCAAAATGTAGCATTTTTCTCTTTAGTATTTCATAACTTCAGCTCTTAATAACACATGCTGCTCTTACTTACTCTTTCATCTTTTTGTGTATCTCTTTTTTGCTTCAATTTAAGAGTAACTTCAGCATGTCTTTAAGCCAGTTGCACCGTATCCATCCCTTATTTTTCTCCTATCTTTCCTGATGGGGATTCAGTGAAATTACTGTCTTATTTCTTCAAGCAGCCTTTTTGCCTCATAATAAATCCTTCTTTAGTGGAAAAAAAAAATAAAAATCAACTTGTCTTGTGGTGGCAGGTCTGAGCTTTGTATCTAAACTTGTGGGACCTTAGCATCCTTCCACATTCTGGTATTTACTGACTCCATGGCAAGGGTAGGGTGGGTTTCTCACATCCCAAAGGCTGGAAAGGGCTGCTCTGCCCCCAGCTGAAAGCCACACACATGGGCACAGCGAGGTCCTGGAGTGCCACACACCCTGAGTGCCATTGATCTGTCACTGCAGAAGGTGACTGAGTAGGTCAAGGTGCTGAGTTCTCACCACAAATGCTTTATGTAATGAATTTAATTTATTCCAACTCATGCTTGCAAAGGTCTCCTGCTCTTCCTCCAGCCACTGCAGATCCCAGTTCAGGCTGAGCCAGGCCAAATGCAGTTTTGTTATCTATTCTTTGTTTAATTCTGTAACGATTATCATCCCTGCCTTCATAAAGCAAAACATGGGATTTGTTATCTGCATGGGGATTACAATGATTGGGTTTTAAATGTGTCACTATTACATCTGGGTCAGAGCAATGATTAATATTGAAAGAGAGGTTTTGTGACCAGGCTGAGGCTCTAGCACATGTCCTGAAAAGGCTGCTGTGATTTTAGGGAGGCTGTGAGGGGCAGAAGGGGATGTGTGGCAGAGCAAGTGGAATTTGGGCTTGGTTTCAAGCAGGTGGAATTTATCCCTGCTCAGCCTGGCAGGAGCAGTGCTCTGCTGGGATGAAAGGCAGTGCTTACAGTACTCAGCCTGGAGAAAATAAGCTGTGCCAGAGGCAATTCCTGTGTCCCTGTGCTGAGAGGTCCTGAGGGGCTGTGTTGGTCTCACAGGTATCCCAGTTTTACTGCATGGCCCTTGTGTTAGCCCTTCCCCACTGTGCAGTGACTGACCTGGGGCTGGCATTCTGACTTCACTTTGTCTGGCTGCAGCCTCTGGGGCTGTCCTGCCTCAGAAATGCCCCCAGGATTGAGTGCTTTGAGCTTGTGATGGGCAGGCAAGCGGGAGCATCCTGCCAAGAGCTGCTCTGGGCATCTCCTGGAGCTGCTCCCAAATCCCTTCACCCTGCTCCAAGGAGCCTCTGCTGCCTGCTGGGAGCTGCTGGTGGGAAGTTCAAGTGTGAAAAGTTATTTAGACAGCTACAGATCAGTAGAACAGCAGCCACAAGTGGCCACTGCCCCTCTGGTTGCCCCAAACATCCCCCCAGGAGCACAGAGCCAGAGCTCAGTGCCTGCTGCAGCTCACCCTGGGTGAAGAATATCTCACACCTTCCACTGAGCACTCAGGCTCCTGGGAGCTAATTAAACACACTCAGCAGCACTGAAGAGGTTTCCAGGTAAGACAGGAAAGTGGCTGCTTTAGTAGCAGGAGGCTCTGGTGTGAACCATCAGCCCTCAGTGCTGGAATCTCACTGCTGGGGCTTTTGGTTCGTTCCTCTGCCAATATTTGTGGTCTTAGGCAACCTTAATTCTGGTATTTTCTACCTCCAGATAATTGAGTTTGCAGCCTCGGTGTGTTCTTTTAATTTTATTAGGGACTAGAGAGTAATGTGTTTGTGCAGTACTGAATAGGTTATGCAGTGGTTTTCTGCTTTTCATTAAATAATTAGTTAACAGCTCGTGCTTGTGCACAGATTGGAGATGTGACTTCTTTGGGAAACTTCATCATTTGGCTTTCATCTTCAGCACCGAAGAAATGATTCTGCCTCACGGACTCCTCCATGGTCTGCCTCTTAGAGATAAAGTCCTAATTTTCATTTTTGCATTTTTTTATGTGAACCTAACAAATTATTATTGTTTTAAACGTCTCCTCTGTCCACATCCCAGTAACATGGAGTTTCTTTCCATTTTTCTACCTTATCTGCCACAGAAAATACCAGTTTTGCTTGTCAGCTGCAAATGACATGAGGGTAAGAAATGCCTTTCCCTGCATTCCTGTTCTGTGAATACTGTAAGGAAATAACTCCAGACCTGCTTCAGCCACTTTTTGCTACTGTGAAGGAGGTGAACAAAATCTCTTCTGGTTTGCTTTGATGTGCTCCTGAACATCCATTAAGCTCCAACCTCAGTGTTGCTGTATGGTACTGGGATGGAAATAGATCATTTTCTTATCTGTGCTGTCCTTCTGAGCCTGTTAATGTAGTCTAATCCCAGCGAGTAACCCCAGAGATTTATAGTCAGAAATGTTTGCAGCAATTTTCCAGAACCTGTTTTATGCTGTGGTGACATCTTGGTGCTCACTCAGATCCTGCTGGGGTTGGAGTGGAGCACATTACATCCCTCATTCAGTAATGGTAGGTTTGAACTTCACAGGAGCAATTAATGTCAGTCCAAATGCTGCATGCAGGATACTGAGGCTGAGGTGCTTTAATTGTCAAACATGAAAATTCGCCCACCTCTTCCTTCAAGTTGTGATGTGAATAGTTAATACAGTGAAATAACTGTTCTTCCTCTGCATGAGCCAGGCAAATGTGCCCTGAAAATTACTTTTATTTCTGCCTCTTTTTCATCTTCAATAATAGAATTAAGTTTTAATTTCTCTTAAATTCCTCTGTAAATATTATTTTTGTTACAGTGTGAATCTATCCTTGTACCTTATCCTCTCTACAGCTTGCTTCAAGTGGGTTATTGAATTCTATTATGTAGAAATAGTCACCTAGTCCAGGTTCCCTTATATTTCTTTTAATAAAGAGTTGAGGCATAACATACCTGAGGTTGAGAACCAGCAAGCTGGAGAATTATTAAAATAAATACAAAAATTTGAAGTATATTAGTGTTTGACATGTCCAGTTAAAAATACTGAACAGCAGCTGGAACTGGAAATAAAACCCAACTGATTTTGGAACATAAAATGGTCTGGGTGATTCTGGCAGGGTCAGTAATGCGTTAAGGTTGGATCTCTTTTTTCCTGGCACATTATTTCATTGTTGTAGCTGATAGATGGGGAGATAATTTGTTTCATTGCACATACAACAAAATATTTCATATTATTTTGCTCAGCCCAGGTAAGGCCACCCATTTGGATGAGAACACAGCTATTTGGAAGGGCTGTGAACATTGGATTTTTGTGCTGACTCACAAGTTTGTGGTTTGGAGGTGTGGAGAGCAGCTGGGCTGAGCCAGCTGTGGGCAGGACACTTCTCCATCTGTGTCTGTTCTCTGTCACTGTCACATCTCTGCTGGCCCCAGTCAAAGCTGGGATCTGAGCCAGGTGCTCCACACCTTGTGAGGGGAGGAAATGGCAGATCCTGGCTACCCAGACCCCAGGAATCCTTTCTGGTGATGAAATATTTTGTAATAAATGGGGCAGAATCTGTCCATTTCTCTGTGGAATGGTGGCATCTCTAAAAGCTTAAAAGGACTGAAGTCAGTGGCAGGAAAAAACAAATCCCACTGTCATCAGCATGTTCCCAATGCTTTCAGACTGAGCTGTTGTAGGATGGTTTTCATTGATTTATTTATTGAGGAAAGGCTTTTTGGGAACACTGCTGCATATTTAATAAATAAACAAACCTTCACATAATTAGAGCTGGATCTGGCAGGGCTTTAGCCATCTGTTTAACTATTGAAATGTGAATAGCCTGGTGTTCTTCAGCACTAAACCTGCTTTGTGGTTACCAGGGCTGGTGCTTAGCACAATGTCAGGATGTTCTTAGGGCTTGTTTTGGGAAAGTGTTAGAGGAAAAAAAATCTGTGTTGCATCTGAGAAGCTGACTGTAGGATAATTTCCTTGAGCAAACATCCTTGCCTCCTGAGATGCTTCTCAAATTGCTGGAATTGCTTTGTTCAGTGCTGTGTTTGCCTGGAGTTGAGTGGTAATTCCCAGATAATAAGAATTTGTGAAAGGCATATTTTTGGAAATACCTATTGGAGAACGTTTTCCTTTCAAAACATGCATTTCCCTAGTAACGCTCTTAGGGCTTGGTTTGGGTTTTTTCCCAGTTCTTTCAGTGCGTTTTTGCCACTGCAAAGCGTGTTTAAAAAAATACTCCCTGCTTATCAGATGTTGACTCAACTTTTATGCTATTAATATTCTTTTACTGCCTGTTTTTTTAATCTCTGCTGTCTCTGGTGCCTTCCTTCAGTTCCTCAGAGCCCACAGATCACCTCATCCATTTCTGTCCATTTTTCCCCTCATTGCTGCAAACTCTTCTACCTCTTCCCATGCTGGCATCTCCTGTTCACCACACTCTGATACATCTGTTTATTATTTATTTTTTATAATTTATTTTTTAGCTTTTCCTATTTCTTTTGTGTTTATATAACACAGGCTTTTGAATTATTCTCCTTTAATTGAGCATTTAATTTTCTCCTGTTTCATGTTTTCCTGCACCTCAAGTTGATTGAAGGGAAGGGGAAGAGTTTCAAAGATTTGTAAGGTGCTTTTGCTGCTCTTGGCTGGTTGTTCACTGCACCTGGCTCCAGCAGCCTGTTCATCCCAGCAGGACTCACCTGTGAAATATTCAGCATTTCCTGGGATGGAACCAACCTGCAGGGTCTGTTCTGCACTGAGGTTTGCTGCATTTTATTGGCAATATTTCTGTGGGTGCACCAGCACTCCGAAGGGCTCTGCTGGTGGGACTGATGTGAGCAGAGATGGGGGCAATATTTCAAACTCTCAAGTTGTCTGAGTAGCATTTTGGGTGTAAAATGAGCCTTGAAGGGTGGGAGGTTGTTTTGCTCGCCCTGTCATGGAGCTTTCAGGGCATAAAATGCAAGTTCAGCCATGTGGCACGGCAGGAAGGGATTTTGTAGAGGTTGATGTGGAATTCTGTGATTTCTCTGTAGCCTCTGGATCTCTCCTGGAGTGACAAATCACCCCCACCCTGCCTGCTTTGAGAAATGTTCACTCCTGCACTGTTCATATTTTTGTTCCTCTCTCTCTGCCCAGCAGAAATTGATTACAGAGATAATTTTTTTGGTCTCATCCCTCGCTCCTACCTCGGTGTGATTTTCCAGGCCCTGGGAAGGCAGCAGAAGGTTTTTCACTGGCTCACCTGCAGCCCTGGTGTGGTGTTTTTCAAGGCAGTGTGTTGGGGTTAACAGGCAGTTTATCCCAAATATTCTGGTGGAAATTATTTATGCAAAGTGCACATTCAGTTTTGGGTGCCTGTCTAAAGAAATACAAAATTCCTGACCACAGCAATGCCTTGATTTAGCCCGTTTTGGGGTGTAGGGTGGTGAGGGAGAGGTTTGTTCATGCACACAGGTGAGTTAGGAGCTGGTGGTGAAGGCTGTTTGGTTTTGCTGTTTGTGGTTTTTTTTTTTTTCTTTTTAAAGAAACAAATTTGTGTTACTGTGTTTTGTCCAGCAGTTCTCATTAGCAGCCCAGCTATTACAACGTGCTAAGGCTGTTATTTGCCCTCAAGAGCTGAGAGAGTGGAATTTCCCATCTTTTGAATAATGTGACTTTTACCAGGGCGAGTGGGCTGTGAATTAGTGCTTCATTATGGGCTGACATCAAACAGAGTCCCCACTTCAGAATTACCCACTCAAGAAAACAGCTTAGATTTGGTTGTCTGACTCATTTAGGCACTTGAACATCCTACCAATACAGAATTATACCTAAAGTATATTAACAAGTTCTGCTCCTTCGAATAACAGTGGGTCTGATGTAGCAATACAATAAATATTTTCACGGCTATTAAGGGACAATTATGTTTGTAGAGCTTGAATCCTTGTTCTGCAGTTTTCAGAACGTGGTAGAATTGCTAATAAACATGTGTTGACAATAAAGAGCAATTGATACAAGCGTGATGAGATGCTTGGGTGTTGCTAGACTTGGAATTGAAAACCTGAATTAAAAAAAAAAAAAAGACAACACAGTTGGAGAACTGAATCCTGCTCCTCTCACAGTGAATGTGTTCTGTGTATTACTTTAAAAAAATAAATAGGATTTGGTGTAAGTTCTAGCAATACCTGCAAATCTTACAAAGCTCCTGTGTACAGAATTGGTGTTGGGGGGTGAAATATCACACAGGTTCCTTGACAAAATACAGCATAACTCAGCATTGCCACAAGCCAGCAGTTGTGTGTGTGGAGCAGCTTTGTCATCAGAAACGCTCTGAATTTTTCATGGCATGATGTTCTGTCTTTTCAAAGCATGGCTGTGGTGTTTGATGTGATCTTGCCCCATCCCTTCTTGATTACTGGAGATCACAAACCAGAAACATCTGGGAGGTGCTCGCAGTGAATCTGGTCAGTGAGCTGTGCAGATGAGTTCTGATTTATTCTTTTATAAAAGTGTCACTGTTTCCAGTCTGGTTTACCTTACAGAGATGCTCCAGGTCGTGTTTTCCCCTCATGAACCCACAAATCCATGTCTTTTAATTGTCCTGAGTGTCACAGGAGTGTTCAGATGCAGCTGTTACAGGTTTGATGCTCACATTGCTGTCACTCCACATTCTGAAATCTTTCTCAGCAGCTTTGTCTCAATGCTTGAGACTGAAAACTTGGCTTATTCAACAAAAGGAGAGAACCCAGTGGAATGTACAGTTTTCACATCCTTGTTGTATGGGCAGGAACTCGTTTTGTTGTTCACACTTTGGGCAGAATCAAAGACTCTTCAGCAAAGCTGAGTTGTGGGGTTTTTTTCTCCATTTTATTGCAATGGCATGTGCATTTCAGTTGATACAACTTTATGGACTTGGTACTGAAGCAATGAGGCAAATACATGTATTAGCAGGGGAAAGGAGAAGAAATGCTGTTTCAGGAGTCAGAAAGCCTCAGTTGCAAATTTTAAACTTCCTTCTATACGGCAAACTATAAACAGGCAATAAAAGCATTTAATTTGCAAATTACAGTTCTAGCTCGTTTTATGTTGGATTTTTTTTTCCCTTTGTAGTCAGGATTTTTGTAACATTTTAACCAAAATATTTCAATGTCGTGGTTAGTGCCTTTGCCTGGTAGGGTTAAGTAATTAAATTGTTAATTTTTTCCATGAATGGTTGCAGTTCAGATGTAAGGAGATTAGAAGCGAGGTGTAGTAAATGCAAGGAAGTGAAAAGATGAAGGCAAGAGAAACTAATGGAAGCACTTCAGTTTGGTGACCAGGTTGAGAGAGTTTTAAAAATCTGCTGATGAATGAACCAGTCCTTAGTCCAGCAGATAAAATGCAGAAATACTTCATGTGTTTCTGGCCTTTTTTCACTGAACAATGGGATATTGTCATCCCATGGCTGCTGAAAAGTGAGTCCTGTTCTGACTCACCTCTCCTCAAAACCATCTTCTGTCCTGATCTCTGTTCTTTGTTTGCAGTTATATTTTATCTACTGAGACATTTCAGCAGGATAAGAGCCTCTGATTTCAGGGACACAGTTCAATCTGTAAAAATAAACAAGCTTTGCCATTATTAGTCCACCTTTTAAGGTATTTTATTTACCCTGAGGACTTAATGTCCCTTTCCAGTGAGTTCATGTAATGTAAGTTTTGTTAGGAGAGACAGCTCTCCTCGCTGCTGTTATTGTGCTTGGGATAGCAGCTTTATTAAAAAATCAAACAAAAACCTAACAAAGGAGCTCAAGGATAAACAATCACTCTTGATTTACTTCCGAACATGCCTGGATTTGACCTTCAGCCCTCTGAATCTGCTGCAGGAACACCTGAAAATTAGACCAGCATTGTGTTCAGCAGCAGCCAGTGCGCTCCAAGGTCAGGGATTGGGACTTCACTGTGTAATGCTAATAAAGAGCCCTGCTCCTGTTCTGCATGTTGGTTTTCATTATGCTCAAAAGCTGTGTCACACAGGAGAATGCAGAAGTTTGTAGAGAAATGAAGTGGTGGTGTTTTGGCAGCTGTGTGCTGAGTCTGGCAGCTGAGCTGCTCTGGAAGGTGGGATGGGAACTTCCTGCTAATTTGTGGGGAATTAATTTTTATTGTAGCATGGCTCATATTCTTCATTTTTGGATGTGTATTCATTGCTTCTTGTTTCCCCAAAAACTGGATTTCTGTGGCAACAGTCTTCACCTGCAATCAGTGATTAATAATTCCAATTTTTGCAACATTGCAGCAGCTCAGAGTGCAGAGCTGTGGTGGGTCCTACCTTCCCAATCCTCCACATGTCCCACATCCCTCCCAAGGTGCTCCCAGCCCAATCCCATCCTGCCCTTAGGATTTTTTGGACAACACAAAGACAAGGAAGTTTCTGAAGGTCTGTAGTTGCAATAAATGAACACATGGGCTTAAAAACCCATTTCAGTTATGGAAATGTTATTATTTAAGATTTAAGACTTGTGATGTAAGAGGGCAAAATGTGATCTAAATTTTTTATGTAAAATACTAATTGTCTTGGTGTGATTCATCCTGATACAGAGCTGTGTGTGTTCTCTGAGGTGCTGTCAGCTCCTGACTTTTCCTTCCATGGCTCTGGGGAATGTGTTGGGGCAGCTGATGAATGTGTAATGTTATGGGGTAAAGAACAAGATTCTTGAAAGGCCTGAAAGAATTTAAGGCTGTTCTGTTTTGATCCCTGAGTGAAATCAGTTTGGCTGGGGTTGTATGTGACATCTACATCATGTCCAGCAAAAGGATCTGAGTTTATTCTGAGGATACCTGTGTGGAAATTCACTTGGGAAGTTGCAAACAGCCCTTCTGAGAAACATTCCTGTGAACTTTATGTGCACTAACAAAGGATTGTACAACACTCTCTTACTGCAGCATTTTTTAAAGGAAGTATTGAAATTCTAATCGCTCTTATTCAGTGTTCTCACTGTAACAGTTGTTGCTTTGCAGTAATAAAAAAACATTATATTTTGGGGAAATAGCTACTGTTGGTCAACTCACTGCTCCTATTATACTTGGTTATAAAGCCTTATTTAAAGACTGTGTTAGTTTAGTATCCTATACAAGGTTATAATTTTTTTTTAATTGTCTTCTGTTATGGAAAAATATATGGTTTATTTATGGAAAAGCCTTTGTCAGTGTATTAGTCTGTATTAAATGTTGTCTTTAGTTTAAGGATATAATGAGGCCCAACTTTCTTGGGTCTTGACTCACCAGGTAGAGGGAAAACCAATATAAATTTATGATAAAATACTTAAATTTATGGAAACTGAAGCATTTGCTTCCCCCCAAGAAGTGCTGGACAATGCCATGTGTGATTTTTGGGGTATCCTGTGCAAGGCCAGGAGAAGGACTCAATAATCCTTGTGGCTCCCTTCCACTCAGGGTATCTTGTGATCCTTACAGAGCCTGAAATAATCCCAGAGACCCGAGTCCAGGCAGAGCAGAGCACTGGCTCAGCACACTGAGGTGCAAAGCTCTGGCTTAGTGATGCTCCAGGGATTCTTCTGCAGGAATATGGTCCAGGAGGGTCATTTCTCTTGGGAAAGATCCATATCTGTTTTCTGAATAGCTGTTACTAATGTTATTTTACATAGGACAGGGGAGCTTAATAGGATCTTGATGCTGCGTTCATCATTTGCAGAGAAACAGTGGCTTAAGGACCTACTTTTAAGTCATTGGCTCCATTTTGGTTATCAAAGGCAGGGTGGCAGAAGCCAGGCAGAAGAACAAAATTAGCCACAGGATCTGCTCAGTTATCTCACTGCAGATTAGTTCCCTTCATCCCTAATTCTGTCCCCCTCCCTCGTGCTGAGCAGCCTCTTCTGCAGCTGCTGCCGAGTGTGCAGGAGACAGGAGGTCAGGATTTCAGGGTGTCTGCTGGGTTTCAGGGTGTCTGCTGGGTTTCAGGGTGTCTGCTGGGTTTCTCCTGTCTGCTGCTGTCTCCTGACATCCTGCTGCTTTCTGTTTCCCTGGCAGATGTGGAGAGCTCCAGGACCAAGATGCGGAGCGCGGTGTCGGTGCGGGAGGGCCAGGGGGTCGTGCTGCTCTGTGGGACCCCGCCCCGGGCAGGAGGTAAGGGGGGCCTGGGGCTGCTGGGGCTGGGCAACATCCCTGGAAATGCCAAAAACCAGAATCACAACCAAATCTGGGTTCTGAAGTAAACGGAGGGAGAAAGGAACCAAAAACAAAGGAGGGAGGAGGGAAGTGTTTAAGAGGATTTACTTTTATCTTGAAATGCCTTTCTGGTTCCTACTAATTTCTGGGCACTTAATGTGTCTGATTTTTACGGGATTGCCTGTAATTAATGGAGTTACATTCTGCCCAATTTCACAATTGCTGAGCCTCGGTGAATCCAGTTTTCCCTGTGAGCAGAGAATTGCAGAGAGGAGATGCTTGTCTTTGACAGTGCTGGTGTCTGCCTGTGTTCTTGTACTCAAGACATTCTGTGGTGGGATGGGATGATGCTGTGCAATTTAAACCACTGCTGCACTGAGGGGGTGAGAAAAGTGGATGTATGGATTCTTGGTCGACCAAAAGTTGCAAGTACCTTTCATCCCTCATTCTGCATCTTCAGTCTTTGACTAATTGCTATTGAGCCTCAAGTAATATCTGAAAGGAACTGGTTTTATTGTTTTTAATTGATACAGTGTCATTATTGAAGGGCTGTGATGTTAAACATTGGATTTGATTGCAAAGACAAGGTAATAGAAGCCAGACATTATATTCAATAATATAGGCGTTGTGGCCTCATAAATTTGGCAGAGTCCAAGCAGACACAGCCATAAAGTGGCAATTTTACAACTGTCTGAGCTTGCAGAATTTTTCCCCTCTAAACTGATACATACTCCTAAATCATCTTTATGGCCTTACAAGAGCTTTGTCTTTCAGCAGCTGAGAAAACGGGTCATTCTCCCAGCTATCTGTTAGAATTAGAATGATAAAATTTTCCTTCTAGATGCAGTCCAAAGTCTGAGCTGCCCCAGCTGTTCCTACAGCTGTGTCCTGTGTGTGGGTTTACACCCAGAGGCGATGGCCAAGCTGAGGCCACGCTGCTGGCAAGGTTTGGGTTGGAGGTGTGGAGCAGGAGGAGATGCCAGACATGCTCCTGGTGCTGGGAGCAGTGGTTGGAAGAGGTGAGAATTGCTCTTGCAGTCAGCAGATGGGAGATGATTGACACCCCCACACTAATTGTGGTGTTCGTGCAAAAAACAGAGCTGAGCGCTCCCAGAGTTACCAGATGGGACTGAGAATGAGAACTGCTACCAGAATTATCTCAGATCCTTGAATCTGTCTGAGAGTTGGAGGATTAACTGTTAAGGTTTTCAGGAGACATGGAGCAAGGTGGAAAAAAATCCTCCTGCTTTCTTCACTGAAATAAAGCTGCAGCAAGGTGCCCCTGACAGGGTGGGATGCAGGGCAGGAAGTCTGGGATAAAATATCCAGCCAGGAAGCAGAAGTGGTTTGTTAGGAAGAGCAGGGATGGTTTAGGACCAGCTGACCTGGCCTGAGGGATGTTCAGCCCTTTCCAGGTCAGTGATCTGACTTTATTTTTTAATTTTGAGTCTGTATTTATTGTGCTGAGCTATCGAAGAATTCCAGACCGTACTAATTCTAAAAACCTTCTCCACCAGCTTGTTTCCTCTCCCCCTGTAGCCCCCAAAATACTCTGCTTTTGTTTTCTGGCGTGTTGTGCAGTTTCTAAGATCTTGCTAACTTAATTGCACTTATTTCTTGCATTCTCTGTGACGAGTTTTCAAGAAGAGACTTGATTAAATAGTGATTATTCCTCCATGTACAGCATCCCAGTTACAATAGAAACCAATGTTCATCCCCAGCTCATAGTATGGAAAAAGAAAATTGCTTCCCTTCTACAATTTATCACATTTTTTTCCTTGCTTATCTTAGGCACAGATATTTACATAAATCATATGAATGTCCCTTTTCAACAGGGAGGAAATTATTCCTGCAGTTAGCAGTGGTTTTGTCCTTTTGAGTGTGCAGTTCCAGCTCCACTGGAGTGTGGACATCCAGCATTAAACCAACAATGAAACTCCATTTACAAATCACAGACCACTCCAGTATTTTCTTTAGAGCTACAACATTTCCCCTTTCTGGAAATTATATAAATTTCCCTTTTTTAGCAGTCTTGTTTGGGATTTACTGAGTGGAAGATTTGGTAAATGACTGGCTTTGAGTGTGAAGACTTCCCCCCCCCCAGATATTTTCCTGATCCAGGCTGGTTTTATGTTAAATACTCTAAGTTGTATTGTAATTGAGCAGTGATGTTTGGATAATTAAGATGGTCATCTGCCATCGTTCTGCATGCCCATACTTCTGGATCTTTGGATTCTGTTGCAGGGAACCTGTAAAAATACCCTTTTTTTGCCACCAAAAATCAGTAAATCATCTCACCCACATTCTCAAAAGGTAAAATAACATCAAAAATGGATTTGTGTAGCTGTCCTGCTACTTTTCCAGTTGTTACAACCTTTAAATTGCACGGGAATCTCTACAGCTATGTTGACTTTTTACTGTGTTACTGTTTTGTCTTTAATGGTTTTAAGGGGCTGTCGATCCAACAAACATCTCAAAATCCCAAACTTAATGTTGGACACAGTTAATGTGCAGCTGGTTAAAAAACATTCATGTGATGCTAATTTTTGCCTGTTCTGCCAAGAATGGGAAAAGCTAGACATATGGAGATCTAAAAATGATTTTTCTCTGCTATTGATTTTGTTCCAAAATTGGTATCTAACGAGTGACAAAGCCCTCAGTAAAGCAAATCTGAGTTCCTGTAGGGTTTTACCTCCTGTTACTACTGTACTGAATTGTGATTATTGTGCAGCTTGTATTCAGCTGTTATTGCTGTTCCTGTATACTCTGATTTATATTTGTTTAGTACAGTCAGTTTCCCTCATCTGACATTGATTTTGGATTTATGAGGTATTTCTGCTCTTCAAGAGAGGAGGAGGCAATGAGGCATAGTCCTTTTGTGTTGTCTGGGGTGGTTTAAATCCGCTTTATACACAGAGAAAAATTTGATTTTTAATGGTAGAACTGAAGATTTGCTTGATGGTTATTTGAACATTTCAACAAATTTTAGTTTGCCTGGAAAAACTCGACATTAGTTTTACATTGGTGTACTTCCTGCTGCATTATTCCCATGGGGAACAGGGCCATAACCCAGGAGAGCTTAAATAAATAATAAGAATTTTGTGGAGCTGATGAGCTGTTGCTTGGAAATTGCAAGGAAATTCTGCTTTATTCCTAATCAGCCTTGTGTGCTCTGTGTTCCTATTTCATGCACTATGGCAGGGATGTTCCTACATGGATAAAGCAGCAAAAGTTTGTCCTCCCTCTTCATACAACTCCCTGATAAATGTAGGTTTAATCCATAAATGAGGCTGGATTTGAAGGACAGGGATCAATTCAGCTCACAGCATATTGTGTCAGAGTTGTGACATGCTGATAGGAAATAATATTAGATCATGGAAAAATAGATCCCAATTTATTGCTGAGTGTTTGCTATGACAAATCCTTCCCTGAATAATGGCATGTCTGTTCCAAACCAGTGTTTAGACTTGCAAATTTCTGCTCGTGTCTCTTGTATTGCCATTTGGAGACCTGCAAGTTCCAGCAGGGCTCTGCTTCGTGCATAGCATGGTGTGGAAAGAGTCTCAGATGCCAGAAATATTTGGATGATTTGATTCTTCTGCAACTCTTGAATAGCAATGAAATTTTTCAGGGAACTACGAGTTGAATTATATTTATGTATTTGGCTTTGGAAACATTTTGTACCTTGGAAGCAAAGCAAACTTAAGTAGGTGCAACTCCTGAGTATGATTTCTTTCTTGCTGTACATCAGTGTTTTGTGGAAAGGTTTGGGTTGGAAGAGACCTTAAAGCTCTGATTCCACCCCTGCCATGGCAGGGACACCTCCCACTGTCCCAGGCTGCTCCAAGCCCTG
>JANRMJ010000020.1:2695769-2717792 GCA_025584955.1 Alethe diademata
CAGACCCAACCTTTCTTTCCACCCCCTGAATCTATTGTATACAATTCCCATGTTTATAAACATTTTAACCTTACACTATCAGCACCAGGAATTTTTGTGTGTAGTCTCATGTATTGGTGTACAGCTGAAATTGGGGGTTTTTTTTGGTCCCTAACTCTGTACAGCCCCTCAGCCCTGTGATCACTGTCTCCACCCTGCTCTTCTGTACAGAGTTCTCCAATATTTTCTGCCTTTCCCATTTGGAAAGACCACACATTCCTTGCTGTCTTATGTAGTCCCCTTCAAACTCCTCTGGCCTACTCTCTTTTTTCTTTTTTTGAAATAATTTAATACATAATTAATTAAAATACAAAGCTAGTGTTATCTTTGTACAAAGATAAACTCTATTGCATCCTCACTCTGTCCCTGATCTCACTGTGCCTCTCTTTATAAGCAGATTGCCAGAGAAATAAACTTCATTTTGAATTGCAAAAGAGAGAAAGAAAACCCTTTAAAAATTACCCTCAAAGTTTGACCTTCTCAATTTTCTCCCACAGGTGTGATGGGGGAATATGAGCCCAAAATAGAAGTTCAGTTCCCAGAGACACTGGCAGCAGCCAAGGGCTCCACTGTGAAGCTGGAGTGCTTTGCACTAGGAAAGTAAGTTCTCATCGTCAGTGAAAATTGAAGCACTTAGGGTCCACCTGCACAAGAGCTGTGGCGTTCTCAAAGTTGTTCTGTGTTTTCCCAGTACCTGATTTTTGTCATCACAGCTCCTGCCTTGAAATAAGAGGGCAAAGACTATTGGAGTGTATTTTGATTTTGTTGAGAATTAAGATGTGTATGTTGGCAGCACAGGAATTTACATTTCATTTTGAATTAACTTGAGTAGATTCAGTGTGGTTTTGCATATGACCTTTTTATTAAGTCTCTTTTCTCTGTGCAAGGAAATGGTGCTGAAGTCTGTGAGAACATTGTCTGAATTTTCCTCTTAAATGTACTTGATGCTTTCATAATATTGTTCTTTCTTTATAGCCAGAATAAAGATTGAAATGTGTTTCTCCTCTGAGTGATGCTTCACTCACAGCTGATTCCTTTACTCTTTCACAAATGATCTGAGAATGCATTTGTGTTTCTGTAAATGTATTTACTTACCAGTGTGGGGTTTGCTTGCAGGCAGCTTTGTCAGGTGCCCATATCAGATTGATAACTTGATCACACACTTTGCTTTGGCTGCCGGTGAGGGGAGGGAAAGTTTGCAAATCAGAGAATAAAAGGCTGCTGGAGGGAGGATGGCAATTCCAAAGGCATTGCCTGGATTCTTCCTCCATGGAAGCCACTGGTAAATCTCACCCATCCTCTGGGGAGGCCAGTGCTGATTTACAGGAAATTTTGCAATTACTGGGCATTCACAGAGTTACTCCTGACAAATCTGGTACCACAAATGCAGCACAGGAATCAGCAGTGAATGCAGATCAGATGCCAGAGTGTCTGCCCATCTGTCATGTACAGTGTGGTTACTGCTTTTAACACAGCCTGCAAGCCACTGCTGAATTTAGTTTGCTTTAAGTATCTCATTATGACAATCAAGGACTTTAAGCAAAACTGTTTAAAATCTCATTACTCTCTCTTTAGCCCTGTGCCTCAGATTAACTGGAGAAGAACTGACGGGCTGCCATTCCCAAGTAAAATAAAGCTGAGGAAATCCAATGGCATGATTGAAATCCCTAATTTCCAGCAGGAGGATGCAGGGCTCTATGAATGCATTACTGAAAACTCCAGAGGCAAAAACATTGCAAGAGGACGTCTCACTTACTATGGTAGGAAACCTCTGTTCTGCCTCTCTCCCACCTTTCTTTACTCATCAAACACAAGCTGCTCTGGGGTACTCTGGAATCTCCAGTTTCTGCAGTTCCATCAGGCATTTGGGCTTAAATATCCATGGCATTTAAGTGCTCCCAGAAAATGAGAATTTCTGCAGCAGTTTCTTGGTAAGGTCTCTAAGAAATGGCTTTAAAGCTCACAAGGATTGCTGGGAGTAAAGTGCTTGTGCTTGTTTTTTTTCTGTGGCAGAAAGACTTTTTTTAAAAAACATTTCTTGGTCCATTGGTGAAACCTTCAATTTTCAGTCAATTGGATTTATTTGGGGGATCATTTAGGCCTCCCATCTATGGGAAGTACAAATTTTGTCTTGCTTTGTGAAAAGATTACTGATGGATATTCTCAATCCTGTGCTTTCAAAACAGGCAATTTTATTTTAAAATGAGTAAATAAATGGGAGGATATAATCCAGTATAGGAAATGAAATAATATGAAATTTTATAGCTGGAAAAAAAGGCAGTCTCTTGTGCATTTAAGGCTATAGAGTGAAATGAGTATCAGCAAAGCACACTGGTGGTGGTGTAAAGCAAGAGTGATTTGCAACAAAGTGGTAATTGACAATTTTTGTTAAAGCCAGATCTCAGCAAATATAATTTTCTTTACTTCAATGGCAATTTAAACAGTGGTTCTGACTCTGCCTTGGAATGTTTCCCTCATGGAGGAATATTTGAACAAAGATTTTTTTTTAGTTGGATAAAGGCACAGAGCACAATTCCTGTGCAACTGGGAGCAAGTTCTTTACTGCCTCTCCACAGGGAGCTGTGGTTGGTAGAACACACAGATTTTGGTCCATGAAGATTTTACTTTAAGGCACAATAGATTTTTTTAAGGAGGAAGGAAAAGAGATTTCTCTCCTTACCAACTTCCAAATTAATCTGTACACTGAATGAATGCCCCGTTGTTGGAAATGTTCAAGGTCAGGACTTGAAGGAACACAAATTTTCCATGCACTGATTGTAATTATGAATTTTTGAGAAATCCTATGATTAACACAGGGCAATAAATCCAAGCTGCTTCACCTGCCAGTGTCCTCTGCCATTCCAAACTTGGCTCTGTGCATTTGGTTTTATTAAGTGGCCTTTTTTGGTGCTTGGAAGTTCCAGAGTTGTGGTTTGTGCATCGTTTTGGCTCAAGATTCCTACAGCAGTGTTAAATTGGGGCAGTTATGAGATGCATCAGTGTAAATTACATATAAAATAGAGTTTTGCTGATGGAATTACAGGGACTGATTAGTTCATCAGCCTTGTAATTCCAACAGTGGCCATTCCTGGGGTACATGCCCTGCTGCCCAAACTCTTCTTTGCTCATTAAAAGGCCACAGAGCTGAAATAAAGGATGTTGCTGATCAATAAAAGCAACCCAGCTGCAGTTCTGTGACACTTGGATCAGTGTAAATGTTTTCATTGCAAATCTAGGCAGGGATTTGAACCCTCAGATGGAGTTCATATTCCAGTAGGAATGGCTGCCCATGTTAAGAGTCATCCCTGATATGGATGTTTATCTTCAAAAGAATAATGAGAGCTGTAATGGCAGTAATGGGACTCCAACTGTTTCATTTCATTTGTTCTGCTTCATGGAACTCATTCTGCAGAATTAAATAGATTTAAGTAATCTTTCTTATTTTGGTACTTGCTTTGTTGTTGCAGTTAGAATTCCAACAAGCCTGGATTCAGGATAAGAGCATTGAACTCTTTTTGAAAATTTGAAGTTAGAGATAAGATATTCAGAAGATATTCTGATGGATTGCCACCTCATCTGGTGCCAAAGCCCAGAAATCTGTCTGGTGAGGAAATCTAACCACATCCCACTCAGCCTTCCAATAAAAGATCAATATTTAAGGAAGTTTTTCTAAAAGCAGATAAGGGTTTGGGGGAAACTAATGCAATAAACTGAAGACATAGAGTAAAATATTACCCATCTGCCAGAAAGTGCCAATGCTGTCAAAAATCCACAGACCTGGTGTTTTTAGGGGATTGTGGCTGCTGTGGTAGAAGTTTAAGGCGTGTCTGCTTATCAGACATAGAAAAATATAAACATTACAGAAGTACAAATATCTTTTTATTTCAGTAGTGACAACATTGATTTTTCTCTTGGCAGAACAAAGCATGTTTCTGCCTGACACACAAAAAACAGTATGAGGAGGATTGGAGTTAATGTTTTGCAAGTTTTCTTAGTGAAATAATGTGAAAAAGAAATCTTCAGGAGGAAAAGATATTGATAAAAATCTTTCATGTGCCAGAAAAATAGGTTTTTCTTTCTTTGCAAACTTTAAAGATTCTTTGTAACCTAAAGCTGGTCCTAAACAAAAGCTTGAAACATGCATTGCTCTGCTTCTCCTCTGGTTTGGTTTATGAGCTGCAACTGGAAAGTTTAAAATCTGGAAATCAGGTTTGCCAATGCATAAATAGTTTGGTTAAAAGCCTTCTTTTCACCCAATAATGAATTACAGCCTTGAATCCACAAGCCCTTGAGCACAGGCTCAGCTTCACTCCTGTCCGTGGTCAGTTTCTCAAGAATTCCTATAAATCTGTCATATCTGTAACTCTCATACTGAAAAAAATTAAATGAATTTGTATTATTATAGTTATGGTGTGTTTTAACTATAGCTCTCACCCCATCATTGATGTTAATAATTAAAACAGATAGTCTAAACCAGATATTCTGGGTTCATTTCAATACTCACAGACTTTTAATCTTCCTTTTTTCTCCTGAAGGATTTTATCAAGAAAAACCTGACATCAAATGTTCAGTTTTTTGTCCTTTTTACAGTTCCAACATTTGTTAAATGCCAGTTTTCTACTCAGGGGAGTTCAGATTGTGCTAAAAATAGGACAAGATTATCCAACTTTGATTGAGTGTAGAACCTGAATATATAAATAATTTTCTTTTCCTTTATTAGCGTGTTCGTTTGTCATCGCTTTTAGCTTCCCATAAAGAGATTAAAAAAAAAACAAGAATCCACGGAGATGTTTGATGGCAGAGAAAAATGAGAGGAGATGAAACAATTACATTTTTGTGCTTTAGGATGCAATTAAACATGAAGCACGGTAAAGATATGTAAAGCAATTAATTTAAAGTATAATTGAAGAAAATATATTCTTAATTAGCCCATGCTAATATACCAGAAGTCCTGCTTGGCAGCACCAAGGTAAAATGTTTGACAGGGAGAAGGAAATTCTGCTCCTGTTCTCCTTTTGCTCTGCAGTGCTGGGCTGTGATAACAAAGCCAAAATCCCCCAGGAATAAGTAGAATCTACATCATTTTTTTAATGTATAAAAAATACTGATATATTTGGGGTTTTTTTTTTAGTAATCTACCAGCAGACTTAAACTGAAACTGTGTTGTTTGTATATGTGGAAGAATATCTCTGTTTAAAGTTTTTATCTGATAGTTTGACTAAGGGATGTCTTCAAACCATCAATAGGAAAGCTACAAATGACTAAATATTATTAATGAGTTGCTGAGTTTGATCAGCCTCGAGTTTAATTGCTAAAGCTGTCTAATAATATGATTTTCTTGCTGCTGAGACAACTAGTTTGTCCTTTTTTACATGCTAAAGCTTTTCCCAGTGATTTGGAATTACCTATTGCTTGAGGGGGTTCTTATTTTCAAACAGGAGTCAAGAAAATGGACATTTTCAGAGAAAATAAAATAAGGAAATAAGTGTTCATCCCTGCTGCAGTGTGAGTGTCAGAGCCTGGCTTTGGGTCAGACTGCCTGGAAACCTGCAGGTTGCACTTTGGGGTGGGTTTTTCCCCCTGTTGCTTCATCCTGCGTCCTCTTGTGCTCTGGGAAGTTCGTCCTGCTCTGATTTCTTGCCCAACTGCTGAGCTCCCCAGAGGTGTTTCAGAGATTTCCAGCCCAGCTTTCACAGTGGGAATGTCAAAGTGCAAGTGTAAGAAGGCAAAATCTTGTGTGAATCCCTGTTCTGGGAGAGGCTTTGGCTCCAGCAGAGCACAGAGCTCCCTGGAAGAGCTGTGCCCCTGAAGTTCTGCCTTCCCTTCACTCTGTTCCTCTGGCCTATAGGATTAAAAACAGATTTTTGTTGGGTGCTCTCACTCTGAAGGAAATAATAGATATAAATAGGTGTTTTGATGCACTCTGCATGGTTAGCCCACAAATAATTTACAAATCCCAGCACAGCCTCACTTCTTCAGCCACTGCTTCCAGGAGCATCACTGCAGTTGGTCCTCCTTCACATCAACCCCTAGAATGTCACAAAGGGTTTTGTAAAATCTGAAAAAAAAAAAATGGTTCTTCCTTCCCTGTTGACCTACAGTGAAGGCCTGGAGTGTAATGAAGCAACAATTGTTTGCTGCAGGCTTAACTGGCTGGAAGAGAAGGGTCATCATCACCACCAAAAAAAGATGAGAGGCCTCTCCCTGGGATGCTTTTTATAAAGTTACACACTTGTTCTCTCTCTGCTTCTGGGACCACGAGCACTGCAAGGAATATTTTAGGCTAAAACAACTGAAGCAAAATCCAGGCTGGTGCTTTTCCAAGTGACTGGCCATGGAGCTGACGGCTCACCTGCTTTAGAAAATCACTTACCTACAAGCATTTCGTCCTGGGGGAGCTCCAGATGAATCTTTCATGAAGATTGCACAGCAAGTTCCAAAGAATCCTTAATGTTATCCCAAAATACTGATTCCTGTCACAGTCTCAAACCCTGTGAACTCCTTCAGAATGAACTTCCAGCCTCTCAGCTTACAGGACAATGTCTGTTTTGTTGTTTTTTTTTTTTTTTATCTCAGCAAGGATGTGCTGCCTGTGTGCCTGTTCCTTGCTTTAGGAAGAAGTGACTCCTTCCCCTCAGGAAGATCCAGGTTTCACAATGACTCTGCAGTAGTTCCAGGAGAAAATGAGGCTGTTACCAAGTCTTTCTTCAGATGTGGCAGTGATGGTGGAATCAGATATTTTGGGCAGTAAAATTTGCCTGGCATTGACTAAACCCTGAGAGGAATAAAGCTGTTTTATTCAGTGTCCTCAGGCAGAGCTCAACAAAAAGGGGCACTGCTGGACTTGGCAAGTCCTGCTCTGTTGTAATAGAGACAGATAAAAACACTTGTTCTTCATGTAGAATAGCTGAATCTTTATTCACATAACTTATATTTATGTGATTATTAGAAGGTACTGTGTTTAAACCTAATTGGTCAGCAATTCATTGAAACTCAGTTCATTGGTTGGTAATGGCTAGTGTATATGTTCATCAAATTTTTCTAGATGTATTTACATTCTTGTCTCTTGGGAATTAGATATTTCACATGGGTAAAATCTTTCTCTTCACAGGTGTAAACTCTCTTTCCACAAGAATGGATTGTTATTGAATGGATTAGAATAGATTGTTAGCTGTTTCTCACTGTTACAATTCTTTTTTCATAGGAACTTACCAGGCTAACTTTAGCTTAGCCAAAGTAACAAGGCCTGATTTTACCAGGCCTGGCTTTACAAGGCCTTTCTTCTATGAGATTTTATCTGTATGTAGCACTGCTCCTGTTTTGAGAGGGTGTCAGAGTATCAGAGCTCCTGGTACCTGACCTCCTTTCTGCACAGAAGCACCTTTATCCTGGCCAGGAGTCAGAGTATCCCCAGCTGGAATTGCCCCTGTTGAGCTGCCTTTTCAATTTTGAGCTGGTTGGTTTGTTCTCTTTCAAAGAAAGATTGAAAATGGTGCTTTTCTTCCTGCTCAACTCCTCCATCAGTAATTGGAAGGGAAAAATAGTTTTTGTCCAGGAAATCGCTGAAGTCTCCATCAGCACTCCCTTGTGGATGGACAAGCAGCAGGAATTTCTCACCCTGTGCCTTGGGAAGCTGTTCTGTGCATTTCTGCTTTATTTTATTGAATGAGAACTTGGGAAACCTTCCTGTGGAGACTGCCTGACACACAGTCCTAAAGCAAGATTAGATAGACAATGATTTTTTTTTTATTGGTGGAATTGAATCCAAGATCTTTAGACTTGAAAACAGATTATATTTAACCTACTTTAGGTGGAGATAGGCAGCAGATGTTAAATATTCCACCTGTATGGATCCATCAGTAATTCAAGCGCTGCTGAGTGTTGCATAAATATTTAGGTGTGCAAAGTGCTCATTGCATGGAGCCCTGAGCTTGTGGGGCAAATCCTCCCAGTGACAATGTGAGATGAAACAATGGCTGTCTTGAGATCCAGTGTTGTCACATCAACTTTGAAGATTTTACCCCAGTTAATACCAGTGAAATTGTACATCCGTGTGACACAAAGATCAGGTCATCCTGTCTTTTGCAGCTGAGGGTGCAGAAAATAAATTATCCCCTAATCAGTGAAAGGTGTTAATCCTCATGAGGATGGGAAGAAAAAAAAGAGATAATATTCAGAGGGTTTCACTGTCAGCAAATATTGGTTGAATTCCAGTATTTATTAGTAGTTAAAACCTCAGTGAATCCATTTTAGGAAGTTCTTCTGTAAGAAGTTAACCCTAAATATGGATACATAAGTCATAAATAGATGAATAATCATCCTCATAAAAGCCTGGTGCTGTACATGGTCATGTTGAGGTCTTTTTACTGCATTGAGGAACCTGGGTTGAGAGGAAATTTCCATGCTGGGAAACAAGGAATCTTTTGGAATGGAATTAATACCAGCCCTGACCTGGCTGGGGCTGTGCCCACAGGCAAATCATTAATTTCCCTGGCCTGAGTTAATTGCTGCTGGAATTCCATTGTAGTGGGAAGTTCAGTGGGAATTAATCTGACCTTCTGTGCTTCCTACACTCCTGCATTAAATAATGTTTCCTACAACACCAGGGACTTGTTTTCTCCTGGTTGTTTTCATATGAGGATGTTATGAGATTTTCCTGAATTACTGACTTAAGATAAGCAAATGAACTCTGGAAAATTCTTTACCCATAGCTAAGAGTTTGCAGCCAAGTTTCATCCTGCTTTTTCATCTGTTTTCTCCATATGCAACGTTCAGGATTTATCTTTTCTTGGAGAAATAGCATAGGCTGAGATTATAAACTTTCCAGTAAATTAAATAAATTCAAAGAAAATTCACAAATGACTATAAAACAGTGTTGAACTGATATGTGAAATAGCACTAAAGGAATAAAAATAAATTGCTGTTGTCTTTCATGCATTGATGTTTATTTTCCAAGTGAGCTTTCTCTTTCCTGTGAAAGCTGTAACAGATGTTTTAAATATCTTTACAGTTTTAACTGTATTTTGGGTAATTCTGAAGGATGTATGGTATTACTGCATCAAATTTTGGCTTAAAAATGGTGATTTTTACGGACTTTATTCTGCTGGTTTGCATTACTCAGATTCTGTGCCAAGACTTCTGCTTTCAAAAACTATCTCATAGATCCATGTTTTTATCCAGTTAAGTGCTGCTTTGCATTAGAAAACAATTTAAATAGTATTTAGCACTAAGGCTGACATACCATTATTTTTTTTTAGGACTTAAAGGATTCTCTTCAGCATTAATTTGATGATTTAGCCACATCACTTATTTAATTTCAGTCTTACCATTAATGTCTTTCTCTTGCATTTGCCTCGATTGCAAAATGATGTTGTTTAATCATTAGTGACTTTAATACTGGTTTCACAATAGTCCAGCTTTAGTGATCTGTACTCTCAATTTTCTTCTGGCTTAGTGCTCATAATAAAAATGTATAAGAGGAGCAATAAGTTACTTGTTTCATCAGAGGGCTCGAAGCAGGACCAGTGGGAAGCTCTTTGGTGCAGAACAGTCTGTGCAGAAAATGGATAAATTCTGTGCCAGTTAACCCTTTGATGCTGATCTGGAGCAGTAACTTGTGAGGGTCTTTGTTGTGTGTTTTATCTGCAGCAAAGCCTCACTGGCTCCAGACCATAAAGGATGTGGAAGTTGCTGTGGAGGACACCTTGTACTGGGACTGCAGAGCGAGTGGGAAGCCCAAACCATCCTACAGGTGGCTGAAGAATGGAGAGCAGCTGGCAATAGAGGTAACATTCTGTTTGGGAAAAGTGCTGCTGTGTAAAATTAACAATATCCATGCAAATGGGAGAATCCAAAAATTCCTGGTATTAGTCAAGACAAACCTTTGATACCATGTTTGTATATTTTGAGAGCATCCTGATGAAGCCTCAAAAGCTGCAAAGACAAATTATGTTGTACAAAAATATTCCAGCTAAAAGCAGATTCTAAACCAATAGAACCACAGAAAGAAACATGTTAGGAATGACTGGAGAAGGAAGTTTTAATAATGTTGTAAATAAAGAACTATAAATAAGGGATGGAGAACATGAATTATTTTACTATATTTGCAGCTGGCATTTCATTAAAGGTAGTAAGAAAATATTTTCCAACTTCTTGACAAAACTCCTGAGGTTTACCACTCCTTGTTGCACAGAATGGAATACAAACAGCAACATAACATAGATATTTGCTTTGATGCAGTTGTCATAGTAAAATAATTGAAAGTAATGCATTTGGTGATAGGGAAAAGAGGTTGAACTTAGAATGTGAAAGGTCAGAAACGCAGAAAAGGATCAGGATCTGATACCACTTGTTTATTGACATTAAATGTCACTGCTTCATTGGAAAACAGCCCCATCCAGGCTATCAGGAATATGAACTCCAGGCACTTTGCAAAAAGGCATTTTGCCCTTGGCCAGTGCCTTGTGCTCAGCACTGGCTTTTAGGGAAGAAAGGGACTGCTCAGGTGAATTCACTGGATGAAAAATTCTGAAAAATGAGCAGAGCACTGGGGAGCATTTCTTACATCCGTGCTGGCTGAAAGGAATGGTAGTGTTCTGTAGACAGGTGAAATGAGGGAGCACAGACTCTCTCTGGGTGATTTAAGAGCATTGTTGCTGTGTCATACAGAGTCACTGAGGTAATGGGCTTTTTTTACCTCAGGAAGTACAAAAATGTCTTGGAATCACTCAGTCTCCCCGTGTCTGCAGTTTGGCATGGTGTCAGGGCAGAAGTGTGGCTTCCTCTGGAAGCAGTGAAGGAACTCTTTGAGAAATTGCACTGAGCAGACCCCAGGGGAGCTCTCTGTGTGCACTGATCAGGTGTCTCCTGCTCCTTCACTGCAGTAATCCCTGTGCTGGGTCTCCTTCACAAACATGGGGTTGTTCACTCAGCTCTCCCCTCTCCATGAATTAATCTTTTCTCAGAGCAGCTGCTTAGGGTGCTACAGAGGAGATGCAGACATGGAGACTCAGGCTTTTTCCTCTTTGGGGCTGTTTTCTGTCTGTCTGGGTGAGCCCCTTGCTCTCAGCTGGGGCAGGACCTGTCAGGGAAGGAGCTGGGCTGTGCTGGGACCAGCTGTGGGTGCTGCCCTTGGCAAGGGGCAGGGAGGGAGTGATTGCTCTGGGCCTCCTTTTGGGTCCACATCCAAAAACCAGCCCTTAGAAAACACTTTTGGGCAGGTAGTTTGGGGTTTAGCCCGTTACTGTGTCTCTGGTTTTCCCCAAAGGTTGTTCCCCAAAGCTGATGCTCCTTTGGTTTTGTCTTTCTCATGGTTCCTTTTCTCACCAGTTCTGCACTCAGATTAGTCACTTCCTGCTGTAACTGAGCTTTCCAAGAATATGCAAGGTGGGAAGAGCCAGATCCTTGAGTAGCTGTGCTGGCTCCAAGGCACTTCAGCTTGTGTCTTTGGTTTAATGGCTGGTGGAGTTTTCTCTGCACAGTGTTACAGGGAGCTCATTAGCAAGTGGCACATGTGAAATCTCTAAATAGTGCAGAATGCCAGTGCCATCTGCACAGTTTGGTTACTCTGCCCCGTCTGAGGGGCTGGGAGGATTCTGTCCATATTTCTGGAGAAATAAAAGGACATTTGAGATTGCCAGACCTCGGTGCAACTGGGAAAGTTTGAAGAATTACTTCATACACTGCATTGATCTGCATATCTGATCACCATTGCTGTACCATGATGCAGTTGTGTCACTCCTTTCAGAACTGTTTTCACGATTATACTTTTGCATTTACCCTATTCATTGTATTTATGCTGTCCTATTTCTATTCCTTACTTATTTTAAGTTTTTCACAGGAAATATATCATCAGTAAAGATATTTTTCTTAATATTCAGGGAAGGATCCAAATTGAAAATGGTGCACTTACAATATCAAATCTAAATCTGACAGATTCTGGCAGATACCAGTGCATAGCTGAAAATAAACATGGTGTCATCTCTTCGAGTGCAGAGCTCAGGGTTGTAGGTAAGATGTTCCTTTTTTCACTAAAACACAAACCTCATTATCCCTCTCCACACCCCCTCACATTTAACTCACTCAGCTGCTGTCACTGAAATAAAACATTTTTGTCAACCTGATGTCTTTATCTGCAGAGCTGAGGAGTTGAGTCATCTGCTGTCAGAGGATTTTCAGGCCAATCATTCATTTAAAAGAGAGCAGGATAAATTATTTACGAGGGGAAGAGCAGGGATGGGGGTTTGGGTTTGGGCCAGAAGATTAAAACCTCTGGTGTGGTGTGGAGGTGGTGCTGGCTCCATCAGCTGCTCTCAGCTCTGTGTGGGGCCAGCATGGGGTTAAAAACCTCAGTGTGCAGCTTTTCTGGAGCAGACACAGGGAGTGACATCCACCCATCCCCACTGGAATAGTGACAGCTGTGTTTGGGGGAGCAGGGCTTGGGGCTGACACACTCACACTGGGGCATTTCTCATCTGGCACAGGACAAACTGAGCCACAGCACTGCTGTGTTTTGGGGACATGGGTTTTTTATTTCCTTTGGTTGTTGGTTAGCTCCTTCAGCCTTGCTCTCCTCAAACCATGAATTCCTTTCAAAGTTCAGTGTTACCACAGGGAGAGGCCACGAGCCTTTTCCAAGCTGTTAGCTCATGAAAACTTCACCCAGAATGAGCTGCACTGTCATTTCTTGTCATCTGACACATGGAACTGGGAGCCTTCCAGTTCCCTGGGGTTCAGTGAGGCTCCTGGTGTGATACAGATCAGATTGATCAGATAAATCTGCTCCCTTCAGCAGAGCATCCAGTTGGGCAGGTGCTGAGCACTCCCTGGGTTCATTGAGCTGAGATCCTCTGTGCTTGCCCTGTTGGGTGCTCACCTGCACAGCTGAGACCTTTGGTAGCAGGATGAGGTACAAAAAAGGAGGAGAAAATGCCTAATTGCCCAATAGAAGATCTGTCTGAACTAATTAATGGTGTTAATTATGTTTGGAATCTGAGAAGTGATCGTGTAAGTGCTAAATAGCAGTATCATTAATCTCATTAAAAGTGCTTTATTTCACTACTACTACCCCTTCTGTTTTAGCTTCTGCTCCAGATTTTTCCAAGAGTCCAATGAAGAAGCTGATCCAGGTTCAGATAGGCAGCACAGTTGATTTTGAGTGCAAACCCAAAGCTTTCCCTAAGGCCAAATGTTCCTGGAAGAAGGGAGGTGAGCAGCTACACGAAAATGAAAGGTATCACGTTACATTGGTTTATTTGTTTTAATCTTACAAGAAGCTTTTGTGTGTCTTTTTATGCAGTGGTGTCAGCTGTAGATCCAAACACTTGTAAAGTCTCTCTGAAGTCTGCCTGGCCTGGGGTTCTCTGCTTGTTTTTTTGTTGTGATGGTATGAGAGCACTGAGAGTGCAAGTGTGGTGCTTTCTCTAAGGTCAAGGGGCAGATTTTGTTTTCAGTTTAATGTAGAGTTGGGCCTGATTTAGAGAGAACCCAGTGGAAAACTGGTAATGCAAAGCTGTCAAAGGTACTAAAAGGCTTCAACAAAATGCTCTGAAAATGCTGGCAAAGGGGCATTTGAGGTGTGTTACAGCCGTGGGGATGATATAGCTGAGAAGAGAAAGAAAAGTTAATTGGGAGGTCAAGAATAACAGATGAAAAGATGAAAAGAAAAGGAAAATGCAGTTCCAAGTTCTTTTCAAGCAGCCATGATCCTACCAGGGATAACAGATGTCATCATTGTTTGTTTATTTGTTAGGGTTAGAGTGCTAGTGGATGTGTTTTGGGATTGGAATTCTCAGGGGAGAGTTTGTGATTCACCCATATCCCCAAGTGCTGATTTTCAGCAAAGTATAAATGTTTTTTTTCCCAGCAATACCCATTAAAGCATAATTGAATTAGTCATAAACTCAAACTGCACAATTGTGCTGGTTAAATTGTGTAAAAAGACAATGCAGGGCTGTACCTCTCTGCTCTGGGGCTGCCTTTGGGTTTGCATCTCTCCACACTGGGCATTGCTGACTTTCCAGCCTTTCTGCTCTACATTTCAGTATTTACAGACTGAGAGTTACAGAGAGTGAACTGGGGCAGCAAAGAATCTCCTTGGAGGAGAGGTGTGATTAAGATAATTACAGGTCTGATTTAGCATGGGTAAGGTCAGTGTGGCACTCTGGGCATTCCAGCTGCAGCACTTGCGTGCTCAGGACAGGCTGTGCACACTCAGAGGAGCCAGAATTGGTTTTTGAGAGTTCACTCTGGCACCAGATCAGCTTTTCTGTCTGAGCCAGACACAGGCTGCACTCCCAGCACCAGCCCTGGAAGGTCACAAAAGAGTCCAAAAGGCCAGATGTGAGACTGAAGAAACCAAGCATTTGGGCTGTGAAGGAGGATTGCCATGGCAGTGTGGTGTGATTTAAGGAATGTGTCCCTGCTCCTCTAGGACTGGGTGTTGATTTGTACAAAGCTTAGCCTGGCATCAGGAACCTGCTTCTAAATTGGGCAGAATTCTTCTGGTCCTTTACCTGTAAAACACCACGTTGTGCTTTTCTTTTGCAATTTCTGAACACAGAAGCTGCTCCCAGACAGATGAAACCTGGAGAGACTGCAGTGGAGACCTTTATTTGTTCCATCACGAGGCTGGAGCTGTCTCCTTGTACCCAGAAGCTTTGGGCACTGTCTTTGCCCTGGCTCTTTGTTCACAGGGCCCACAAGAGTTTTCCTGTGTTCTGGTGTTAAGTGTTGTCAAATGTGACAATTTGGCAGGAGTTGGGGCATCTGTTGTTGCAGAGCTGGACGTGGTGCCACAGCCTCTCTGGCTGCCTGCCTGCAAGCAGGCGAGCACAGTCCCTTCCAAAACAGCACTACTTGGTTATTGAATGCTTCCAGCCTTTAATTAAACAATATTAATGTATTAAATTAAACGATGACCTCTAAAATTTATGTGAAACTTGTTGCCTTTTGATGGATCTCAATCGGTTTTATTTTTATGGCAGCTTTTGTAAAGCGCGTGCAAAAAATGCACAGCACCTCATTTTGTCCATTTAGGAAAATTCCTAACTTTTGTCCCAGTTCCATTTCCATAAAAAGTAGAATCATCTGAGGGGATAGTACCAGGCTGAAGAAATCCACAATCAGTTTCCAAAACTGAATTGAGTATGATGCTGCCTGCTTAGGTTTATGAACATAAATTACAGCTGTTACCTCTGCCAAGTGCAGGTAATTCCAAAATATGACCCAGAGCTTATATTTTTGACAACATACTGTAAATGGCTTTCAGAGGAAGCACAATAACAAGGCAGTAATCCTGAATTAATCTAAATGAAGTAAACTGGCCTTTGGAGAAGAGCAGAGTGTGGTCCTTTGCAGAAAACCCTGGAGTTCATTACTGTCTGCTGTGAATAATTGCAATTCATGAATTTCATGCAGTTCCACAAATTCCTGCAATTTTGGAAAGGGTTTCAAATTAGCAGTACATTTTTCAGCCATTAACTCCCATTTCCAGTGGAGAAGTCTGGTGGGGAGGGTTTGCTCTTTTTTTAATTGCAGCAAACAGGAGGAATGAGTTCCTCCCACAAGGGAGGTCCAGCGTGGACAATGCCTGGGAGAGGTGGGGAGGCAGAGGGAGCTGAATTTTAATTACAATTGCAGCAGCATGGGTAGGATTGATATGTCTTAAGGAAACTTCTATTTGAATAATAAAGATAAAACAGAAATACTTGAATTTCTTGTCATCAGAGAACTTGGGTTTCACTGAGGTACTGACCACAATGCTTCAATAAAGCCTCAGAGAGTTTCATTTTGATGGCACTGTTACTCGTATTCTTAATTTATTTTTAAATGGTGCTGCTTTTTCCGTATGTAGAAGATTTGGATAATGACTCAGTAAATTTTAATTAAATGAGCTGAATATAGTGTGTCTTGTGGAGGGTAGAAAATATAATTCAAAATGGATTCATGAGCTCTGGGCTGAGAAATCGCTCAGCATTGAAGAAAGCAATCTTGTTTCTTGTTAATTTTGCAAAGTATGTAATTTTTTTTCTAGAATATCTTTAATAAAGAGAGCTAAACATTAAAGAGCAGTGGAGTGCAGAAAGAAGTGAAAGCACAGGATAACATGCAGAAGGAAAGACAGAAAAAGGGAATTAAATTTATCAGGTGCCTGAGACACTCCACCTCCAGATGGATGAATTTTTGTTGTCTTTTTATCCTCCAGAAAAAGAGGATTAGATGTTTAACCACGGTTAACACACCAAAACCAGAATAAATACTAAAATAGCTGCAACCCAGACATAACCCCTTCCAAGATTCCCTTAATGTTTTATGGATGAACATGACTTTTAATTTTCAGTTTGTACTTGACAGTCACTGCCTGTGGGCTGCAGTGGGTCTTGAACTCCTGGCTCAAATACCTGACTGGAAAAGGGTTAAAACCAGGATTTTGTGAAAATGCAGAGCAGCAATTCACCTTTAAAGAAACTCACCTTTATTCCTAGATGTTTCTAAATTTACCAAGACTAGAAAAAGATGAGGAGATGCTGCAAAAACTTGACTAAAAGACTTCCCAGTGCAATTCCCTTAAGAAAACTCCAGTTTTAGCAGCTTTCCCTGGGGCCTAGTGATGGAAAATTAAGGGAGGAAAGAAATGATTCCTGATAAAAAATTGTGATACTTAGAAGTGTTAGTTAATGGCTTTAGCTTTGCGGCAATTTGAATTAAATATTTTTATTCATTTTGTATTATAGTTTGAAATGCTGTGATGTGAAATGTAATGCATTTACTTAGCAGTACTTGCATAGGATTTTTTTTTTTTTGCTGACTTGCCTGTTAATTAATCTGCTTTAATTTAGTTGGAATTTGATTGATACATTAAAAGACAGTCGTGACCCACTTTTCCACTGTTCCTTTGCACTGAAGTGTTACAGACTGGAAAGGAATGTGTTTGTGTTTATTACCATATCAAGAAGGATGTAAAATAGTTGTGCTTTTGTGATTGCTGAGTTTGATGATGCCTGATAGCTCAGTAAGAAAGCATTGCCTTGGGAAGATGAACAGGTTTGCAGTCATTAACACTTGCATTAATGACACCGAGTTTCAGTGGGTCCTGAGGCACTTCTGTCTGCTCTCTCTAAATATCACTTTATAAAGAGGTATCATTTTTTAATAGGTGTATAAAGAGGTATCATTTCTCTCAAATTGGGAACCCCAAAGTCCTGAAGTTGTTTAATCCTCCTCCCCATCCTGTTGACCTCAGTGTCAGGGTGTGGGTGTGAGTTAAGGGCGGTTTATCTGACTGTAGAGAAAAAGAATCTCCCCAAACATCAATTTCCCCCAGTTTTGCTCAGGAATTAGTGGGAGATGACGAGTTTGTCAATGATGCTTTGATCTGATGACCAATGAGGTCCTAAATCCATCTCCAGCTGGAATTGAGGTGGATTTGGAACCATCACTCCCCCCATGGTGCCTTTTAAAGGGCTAAAGGTTTTATGCCATTTGCCAGGGTACCAGAAGGTTGTGAAAAATGGAATTTCCATGGAAAATTGAGCAAAATGTTTTGGAAAATCACCTGCAGGTGCAGGGAATGCCAAAGGCTGGATTGTTATTTTTGTGTGTCACAGGTCTGGGTCTCTCCCTAGCAGTGTTCCAGCACTCTGTGTGAATATTAAATAATTCTGGGTAAACTAAAAGCTGTGGTTTGTCTCATGTTTCAGCAGTAGGGGCAGCACTATTTTTGGGTTTAGGGTTTCCATAGGCTGTGAGCTACATTTACTGTTTTGTAATTGGAAAAAGTGGAGCATTGGTTTTTTTCTAATTTACCAGTAAAGATTTTATTTCGATTCTAATATTTTTCTCAAATTGATTTTTTTTGTGTATTGTTTGCTTTTTGTTTTAATTCTAGAAATTAATGATTCTTTGTTATATCTGGGCTTTAATAAGCTTTCTGTTTAATTATTTTAGGCAAGCTAGGCTTGCAGGTAGCTCAGAGCACTCTAAAAGTGATTCATTTTAATTAAACAATAGACATTTCCAGGTTTATTCCCTGATCCTGCTTTTTTCCTTTGTTTGATCTTAGGCTTTTTCAGCACTTGGGGTTTCTTTAGTTTTGTATTTTTTCTGTTGGAAATTGCATCAAAGTCGATGAAGCCTCAGCTATAAAGTGCAACAGCACTTGCTTGTAACCATAATTGATATATTTTAACACCTTTTTTTGATGTCATTCTAATTACCTATAAAATGTATCACTCATGTCTTTAGCACATTTAAAATACCTATAAACCATATGGCACGGTTTAATTAATTTTAAATGTTCCATCTAACATGAAGTGCAGCCAAATATGACTTAGGAATTTTCCCCAACAAGTTAATGAACCTCAGGGAAGTCACTGGTGAGGCACATCCTGCCTTGAAAAAACACCTCAAATGCCACCTCATCAGCTGAGCTACCTCGGGATGCTTTGTGGTTATAAATGGATTAAACTGCCTATTTGTAGCTCTCTTTCTCACCCCAATAAGATGCTTTTGTGTGTTGTTCTAACAGGGTGACTTGTTATCTCTTGTAATTTGCGTCTGCTAATTTCATTATTGCACTGCCTGTGCCCAGAGGAAGAATAGCTCAGCTACAGCGCTGGGAGCTGAAACACCTTTTTTAAGGAAATACAAAATGCAATTCGAACTAATTAAGGAGAAAGCGTTTAAAGTTGTGTCTATTTCTGCATTGTAATTCCAAAAATCCTGCTTGCTTGTATGGAGCAGTGCAGCTGTGGCAGGAGTCCAGGTGGAACAGCCCCCACCAGGCTCTGAGGATGGATTTGCAGCTGGGGGAGTGGGGCTGTGGAATTCCAGAGCCCTGCTGGACTCCCACTGCTGTGGGTGGCATTTAGGGAATGTGGGTTTGGCTCAGGGTAAGATCACTGAACCCTTGATGACCCTTTGATGAAGAAATTTTCCCCAAAACGCAATCTAAGCCTCCCTGGCCATTCCTCTGCTCCTTGTCACTGGGAGAAGAGACCGAGCCACCCCTCACTGCAGCCTTGGGGAAGTTTATCCCATGCTGATCCCAACACAGCAGGATTTAACCCCAGAACTCAGCTGGGACAAGTGGCAGGGATCTGCTGACATCATTTTACCTCAAGAGTGTTGGAAATAAAAAGAGCAGCAGAGGTGTGTAATTAATTAATTCCTTTTGTACTGGAGAAAGCAGCAGGTTAATAGCAGAGGGAAGTGAGCAGCAGAGCCCTCCCAGCTCTGCTGAGGGAGGGCAGGAGGGTGGCAGTGCTCAGTTTGGTGACATTTTCTGCCTTTTCAGCTGGCACTTGCCCTGAAAACCGAGCGAGACTCCAGCTAATGCAGGCAGAGCTTTGCCTGGAGAGGTTTTGTTTGCTGCTCAGCTCAGGGCATTTCCAAACCACCATCCAGCCAAGGTGCTGTGCTCCAGCTTGGTGCCTCTCACATGGGATGTGAGAGAAAAGCTCTGAAAGCTCATTTGACTTGGGCATATCAGGAAAATGGGTACCTTTTGTAAATTACTGTGGACATTTTTATATAGATGCAGTTATTTTGCTGCTGCAGGTTGTCTTAGGGTTGAAGTCCCTGAAAGTGTGAATAGAACAGAAGGGAGGAGAAGAAATAGGTAGAGAGGGATTCAAATCAGCCTTCCCTGTGCATGCCTGCAGTGCTGCTGTCTGGGATGTCACCTCTGCTGTGGGGACATTGCTGCTCCTCTGTCCCTGTCAGTGCTGTGGGTTTTCTTCTGTCCACATCTTTTATAAACACCTTCCTGCTTTTCCGTGCTCTCACTGTGGGAGGTTGTGTGGGGTGAAGGGAATTTTCTGTCCTGCAAGTCCTTCCACAAAGGAAGCTCATGAACAATCCCATGGAGTTGTCATGGTAATCACAGTTATTTCAAAGTTGCTGTGCGAGATTGCTTGAGGTAAACAATGACAAGAGCTGAAAATTATTCCTGTTTCAATTGGTGCAGCTAAAAAAGGTGGAGCTCATGTGGGATTTCTCTCTGTCACATGTGCCCACATCTCTGAAAACATTGGTTCTACTAGTGTCCAAAATGATATTTCCAAAGTGATATGTGGTTGGGTTCAGATTTGTTGTGTGTTGTCAGTGGATGGTCACAACATATTCAAACCCCAGGTTGGTAATTGTCCTGGTTTTAGCTGGCATAAAACTCATTTTCTTCATAATTGTTGATACAGTTTAATATGTCTGAGATAACAGTCAAGTATGAAAGCATTTTGCCTACGAAAGCTGCCACTTTTAAAATCTCCTGGTGATTTTGTAGGATCACGCTGTTAAAGGATGGAGGACTGAGGATAGCCAACGTGACCAAGGGGGATGCTGGCAGCTACACGTGCCTGGCCACAAACCAGTTTGGGACAGCCAGGGGCTCCACCAGCCTGGTGGTGACAGGTGGGTGAGCTGGGACACAGGGGCTGCAACTGGAAACGCAGACTCAGGAGCCTGGCAGCATGTAAAGAGTGTGAGAAGTTACTTATTTAATGTATAAAGATAAAAAGATAGCTGTTACAGCTCTTTATTAGTTGAAAAGGCACTGAGGGATTTTTCTGTCTTTGACAGAGATGTTTCTCAGATGTGAGGGAGTTCTGAACACTTCCCTCCCTCCTCTCACTTCTCTAAACACTAAATAGTGCAATTATGCTTTTAAGTTCGTGGGGGTTTTTAATTTGTTATGAAAAAAACATGTCAATCAAAGAAAAAATCTTGGAGGTAATTTTATATTCCAGTCGAAAATCTGTTTTGCCCAGCTGAGGTTTAAATGCTGTTTGCTTATGGAAAAAGATGTGGTGGAAACTCCAGCTGCAGGGGAGCGTTCAGGGGCTCCACAGGCAGGAGAACAGAGTCTTTCAAAAGCAAATTTCATACAGAATTGTTGTTCAGAGGGATCCTTCCTCCAAGTCATCCATTCCTGGCTGCTTCTTGAGATACTGGATGAAAAGCGCCAGGAGTTTGTGAAGTTTATCTGAAAAATGTCTTCTCTCATAATGTTCTTTTTCAAATATTTTAATACCTGAAAGATTTCCCAAACTCAGAATTATCTACTATCCCACTGCATTACATATCCTGTATATCTCATAGGTCCAAACAGAATTATTTTGTTCAGTGAATTAACAGCTTCATGTTTTCAGCCTGTGCTCCTAAATGATTCATGCCCCTTTATATACAAATAATAGAATTATATACAGAGAATTCCTAGAATTAAATTTTATTTTTACAGTATTTACAGTAGCTGAAATTTTTCTCCGTTAATGTGATTTTGGAATAACAAACAGCTGTTCTTAATGACACTATTTATGTTCTGTGTGATATATGGACCCAAATATCCAGTGTGCTCTTCCTTAAGTGGATTTCCTCCAGTTTCTGGGATTTATTAGTTCTTCTCTTACTCCCACCTCTTCATCTGCCCAGGGGCTGCTGCTGCTTCAGAGCTCAGTGGGGTTGCTGAGAGCAGGCAGCTGTGGAATGGCAGTTCCTGCCTGTGGGTTCAGCTTGGTGCCGTGGGTTGGCTGCACCCAGCAGGCTCCAATTCTCCTTTCCAGTGGCCAGCAGCTCCTGCTGGGAAATGCCAGGGCACAAAGCTCCAGGCAGCATTCCCAGCCCAGCTGCATCTTTGGAAGTGGCTGTCACTGATCCCATCTGGGGAGTGTGGGGGGAGAGCAGTGGCAGGCAGAGCTCAGCAGTGCAGAAAAACCCAATAACCAACATCTGTGCCCCCTGCAGAGCCAACCAGGATCACCTTGGCACCCTCCAACATGGATGTCACCGTGGGGGAGAGCGTGGTGCTGCCCTGCCAGGTGCAGCACGATCCCCTGCTGGACATCAGCTTCACCTGGTACTTCAACGGCACCCTCACCGACCTGCAGAGGGACTCCCACTTCGAGAAGGTTGGAGGGGTGAGCTGCAAATCCTTGTCTCTTCTCTTCTCTTCTCTTCTCTTCTCTTCTCTTCTCTTCTCTTCTCTCTTCT